>VCAZ01000157.1:838354-981585 GCA_005784505.1 Bagarius yarrelli
ACATTTACATTAACATTTACATTACATTACATTACATTACATTCACATTAACATTAACATTTACATTTACATTACATTACATTACATTACATTCACATTAACATTAACATTAACTTTACATGTGTATATTTAGATTTAATTTACATTCACAATCACTTTACACTTACATTCACGTTTACATTCACACTTACATTCACATTTACATTTACATTTACTTTCTATTCACATTCACGTTTACAGTCACATTTACATTCACATTCAAATACACATTTACATTCACTTTAACAGTAACTTTACATTTATATTCACATTTAATTTACATTTACATTCACTTTCAATGTATTGTACAAACAGTGTTTGTATCGTTTATTTACACTGTTTTATATTGTATTTTTAAAGAAAAATCACAAAGCTAAGGAGAATAAGTGTCTCCGCAACATAAAGTGCATGTGTGCAAACAGTACAACATAAAACTGTGCAAATAAACAATACAAACATTACTCCAGACAATACAAAGACAACACAGACTGTAAAGGTGCATAAAACAAAATAGGGCTGACGAGAATGTTCTTTTACGTTGCATTTACATTCACAAGTTAAATTTATCGTTATTCGAATTTGGTTTTTGGTAAAAGAATGTCTGAGAGAAAATCTTATATAATTCTATAACTTTTGTAGCTATAGCTTTCTCTTTTTTCTCTTTTATCGGCTCTCCCCCTTTCTGCTTTCCTCCTAACGCCGCCATAACACAGGATCTTCTTTTATCGAATAACATCCTAATTGGTAATGTTTGCTTGTTCGTCATTCTTCAGGGTTACCTCAGACGTGAGAAATCTTACATCGCCACACAAGGTCCTATGATCAACACGGTGAACGATTTCTGGCAGATGGCCTGGCAGGAAGACTCGCCCGTCATCGTCATGATCACCAAGCTGAAAGAGAAGTACGAGGTGACGTGCCACACGTTTCTTTCAGTGAAGAAAGATTGAGAAATGGTTTGTGGTTAACATGCTGCTGTTGTTTGTGGTTGTTGTAGGAATGTGTTCTGTACTGGCCTGAAAAACGAGGGATTTACGGAAAAGTGGTAGTTCTTGTCAATGGTGTCCGGGACTGTGAGCATTACACTGTTCGCACGCTCACACTTAAAGTACGACACTCTGGTTCTTAAAAAAAAAAAATCCAGAGCCGATTTATTAGAATACGAGACGATGCTTTATAATTTGTTCATTTATAACACTTTTTGTGGGATGTATAACATTAATACATTAATTTAGGGAACTGTCTGAAATTATAAGTATTAAAGCCAATATGGTTTGTTAGTTTGTAATGTTATAGCATATAATTGGATTGTATTATATAATTCACAATTGGATTAACTGTCAGTAAATGTTAGTATTAAATCTTATAGTATAGAATAAATACAACTTCTAAGACAAGGGGCGGTCATAAAATTGTTATTATTGTCTAAATCAATGAAAAATATTAGCTTAAGTTATGTCTCGTAAATGATTCGTTTTTTACATGTGGTTCTTTTCACACATTGGGCTATAGGTCAAAACAAAATGACGAAGCGTCCTGGAATGCTTAGAGGGTGGGCGCCTAGTTTATGCACACGCCATCCCATTTAGCTTAAGACAGTAAATTTCAGGTGACTGGTGTACAAATTTAGTCCCTTTCCCCTTACATTCCTTCCTTTACATTTACATTACTTACTTTATTTAATTTACTTTGTGAATTTCACTTCAATATATATATATATATATAATGTATATATATATATATATATTTAAATTTACATTCACTTTGCATTCACTTTACTTTACATTAATCTCAACTTTACAGTCACATTTACTTTACATTTACATTAATTTCATTTTACATCCACATTATTTTTTATTTACATGAATATTTGCTTTACGTCACATAGATTTTACATTTTTTGCATATCTTTCTTTCCATGCACATTTACTTTAATTTACTAATATTTTACTCAGAGTTAGATACTTTACAATTGCATTATATCTTATAAATTTACATTACTTTACATTCACTTATATTTACTTTATTATTCTATTTCTTATTCATGGCTAGAGAGTTTGTTGCCTTATATGGATTATATGCAGAAGGATAGGCTCAGACCAATTTTTGTTTTCTTTACATTATTTCTTCGTCTATGACCACCCCATTATATTTTACAATTAATCTCCTGTATACAACTGGGAAAAATCTATACTCCTGCATATAACTTTATTACGTATCTCATTTATGAATTTCTTTTTCTTGTTCTAAAGTCTAGCTCTGTGTCGCACTGTGTGTTTATCTTCTGCATGTATTCGAAATGTCCTAAAGAATAGTGCATTCATCCCTTCCTTTGACATATGTAGGTATTATTGTTTATTTGCTTCCTGTACAGTCTGTACCTTTAATCAATGATAGTCTTTGAATGTGTACTTGTGCATCTTCTTTATTCCAGCAAGGTGGCCAAAGTCGTAAGTCCAATCATTACTGGTACACATCATGGCCGGATCATAAAACCCCAGATAGTGCAGGGCCTCTGCTGCGCTCATACTGATGTGGAGAAAGCAGAGAGTCGTCGAGTCCGCGGGCCTGTCATTGTCCACTGCAGGTAGGCCTTTAACAAGAAGCCTTGTTGTTGTTGTTTTCAATAATCTGTTAAATGATCTATAACCTATAAACTATTCACTTGTTATATTATCTAAATTAAAAACAATTTTAATTAATACATTAATTCATATTATTCCCTGATGAGCAGTCGTGCATATCTGCTGGAAATCTCAATACAGCCAATACTGTCTAGGAAGCAACACAACTTTATTTGTTGTAATTTTTGGATATTTGTTGAACTTTTTAGTATATCAGTGGATTGCAATTTTATTGTATTGCAATAGATCCTGATATATTGTATCGTGCTCCCTGTATCGTGATATTATCTATCGGTGGCCTTGCAATACAAGCTCTAGCAGCAATGTGGCAAGGAAAAGGACCTTCTTAGATGATATTAGGAGAATCCTTGATAGGAACCATCTCAATTGGAACTCTCCCCCACGGGGTGACGCGGAGTGTTGGTTTAAAAGTCCGCTCCATATACGGCTATTCCAATAGATTGTGGCAGGCTGTGATATCCAAATCTGGACTCCACAACACACTTTTTTTCAAGAGAGTGTCTGAAGACATCAAAGCACCAATCACGTTCATTTTGTTCAGCGTCAAGTTTATCTCCTAAAAATAGTCAATAAAGTCATTGACTTTACAAAAAAAACAAACACGCAACCGTAAACGTCCATTTAAAAGTCATCTACCAATCTAAGGTAGAGCCTATTAATTCCAGATCATGCTTGTGAATCTAATACGTGATGGTATGTGTATAGTGTTTCCTCATTCCTTATGGAAGAATGGAAAATAACAATGTATATGGATTCCAGACTTCGGCTTATGAGACAGCATAAGTGGATCAGTGTAACTGTGGAATTTCCCGCGTGACAGAAAACAAGGACGCGTCCCCTTTTAGACAGTTAACATCAAAACGCAAGGCAAAAGGATCAAAACCGACCACCCTGTTTAGTCTACATCCTGTGTGTATTTGTTGTGTGCTTTGCACATTGTCTCGCACAATAGAGGTTCCTTTAAGGTGTTTAACTGCTCCTTAGAACGGTCCATCAGTAAGTGTTTAAAGGCAGTGGTGTGAATGTCATGTTGCTTTCCTTCAACAGCTCCTCCAACCGCAAACTGTTCTCAACAAGCACTTGATTCTAAATTTGTCCTTTTTTGGTTCCGAGTCACAGTTGTAGCTTTTTGTTGAGCTGTTTGGATCCATGATGTTGTTTTATGAGCTTTGCCTTAGTAATAAGGACGTGGATGTGATCATCTCTGAAGTCTATTGACTTGGTATTCTGTTTGTTGATTTCTGAAGACAATAGTTCACTAGAAAGCGAAGATCATTGGTGATGATGGAACTGGATAAGACCTCAGGGAATGGTTAGGATGCAGAGAGAATCCATGCTACCTATTTAGCCATTTAATTGGAAAACACACGAACAGGCCATTTACGACCTTCCAATACAGAGACACCAGTTTCACTGACAACGAAACTGAAGGGCAAGACATAGCCCAATTCCACTTCTAAACCACGCCTTTTTCTTTCCCTTTTGCCCCTAAAACAAGTGCAAGAGGAGGATGAAAATATTCCCCTTAGAAATGGGACACCACTACTACCCAATACACGTCACAACCATAAAAAAGTATGTTCCGCCATAAGTTTTATTTCTGACGAGTTATTCTATCAGATAACCTGTAAATGTCAGCACCCTAACGGGTGGTTATAATGGACTATTTTAAATACAAAATGAAATATCGGTTTATGGTAAAGTACTGAGAAAAAGGATCAGATGAATGTATAGGCTATTGATGTGCGTTGTAGCTATTCTAAATGTAGCTGCAAGCTCCACCAGTCCTGCTATCCAAACATACAAAGTATTTCACTAGTTGCGGTCGATTTCAGGTAATGCTAGCTTGCTGCTTCTGGTAACTTACTGTCTCTTCCGGATACGTTAGCTCGATCTTCTGTGTAACGTTGGCTCAGCTCTTAGGTAACGTTAGCTCACCCTTCAGTATGTTGTTCGCTCTTCAGGGTAAGGTAACCTCGTCTCTCAGGGTAATTTAGCTCTTCTTTTAGGGTGAAGTTCGCTCAGCCTGCCGGGTAAGGGGAGCTGATCTCTTCGGTTAAGTTGGCTATTCTCTTAGAACCGAGGACGAAGGAGATTAAAGTGTTGTGTGTTTTTATCGGGTTATAGTGTCATTTTGTATCTTTAAGAACATAAACTTGTACTAAATAAGACTTTTACTCAGTAAGTAATGATTCATCATAATTGTTGTCCTTTTATTTTATGGGCCCCCCCTTTTTTTTTTTCAAAATTCCATTCCTGAAAATAAAAGTGATCAGCAAACTTCCAATAGCCATACTTTTGTTAAGACAAGTAAAAATAAAACAGATTTGGAAAGGTCTATTATGTATGGGTTTTTTTCACTTGCATCACCTTGATGACGTTTAACCTCACACCTCTGCTGGCTGTACCGGTCAACAGCAGGATCAGACAACGCTAACTTATGTTGTTTGAACAGTCGTATGTTTTAGACCGTCCGTTTAGTCTGAATGCGTTCCAGACCACTTCCTGAAGTAGTTTGAGCGATCAATTTACATCCGCCTTGAAAGTATTTGGAGAATTCGGAGGGCGAAGTGACTGTCATGACGCATAAATGTAAACGACCCCTAGCAAGCCTGTGCTTGTTCTTTTCCGGGATTTATATCATCATACGAAATCATACTGTTAGTATTATATTTTACCCTGTTGTTTAGATTCCATGCGTGCTGTATTGGACGTACTGCTGTTTCATAGCCAATACATTGGCTGTCATCACTTCGCCTGAAGAGCGGTGACGTTCTGGTATCGTCTGCCAGCTGAGAGTGGAGTACATCCGCATTCCTGTTATTACATATCGTGGTCATATCCTGAAACTATCTATAATCTTAATCTATAAACGTTGCACAGTTTTATCTTTTTAGTGTTTTTGTTGTAACATGTATGCACATATGCACAGACTCGTTAGAGGTGAAACCCTGCAACAGGAGCATTTTATAGACTTTCTCTGATCGTAATAATCTCTTATTTTGTTTTTTGCAAGAGAATATTGGCTACCCATGTTATTGGGTGGCCCACACAGCTGCCACACGCTTATAGGGTCCACTGTCCTGTACACATCCTGATTTGAAACCCTCAAACTGAACACATTGGGATGCCACTGGAGACCCGACTGAACCCCAGAACTCCTCACTATACATCATCAGTGTCTGATCTCCCATACTATTGTAGCATAATGACACAAATCCCACAGTTACATGACCCAATCTAGTAAAAGAATTTTTAGGAGGACGAGTGAGACTACATTTGAATGAGACATTCAAATTACAAATTTGGTGATAGTATTGTGTTCGTATATATAGAGCTTTTATTTCATACTTGTACTTGCTTTCAGTGCAAGTGACACAGTTACCCCCTTGTTGTCTTAGGTGGAATGACCAGACCGGATAGCAGTATGAGTTCGTCATCACGCCCTGATCTCTACGAGGACGTCTGTCAGCATATCCGGACCCGTGAGCCTAACGAAGACCAATCCTAGACGGTTCACAGATGATTTTATCTCGCTTTTATCCCTTAAGTCCAGATTCTATTTTTCTTTCCCTCCCAGAGACTAAATCTATGGGCTTGTTATGGAGATGTTTTGCAGCTCTCGAACCAGAACTCACAGATGATGTGTGACGTTTGATGTCGCTGTCTTGACTCCCTCTCCGACTATGGCTTTTCGCCGAGCCACGTCCCAGTATTCCATCCGAAAGTGCAAAGGTACAGTTAGCACTTTCCTTAGACTTCCACGTAACTGTGTAACCGCACCAAGTGTTCGAATACTGTTAACTCACACCAGCTGGACTCATTGAATATGTCGATCAGTTGCTAGATAATAACAACTGCACACACAAATAAAAAATACAACCTCGCGATTTTCGAATGATGTATCTGGTAGTTTTTTTAACAACGAGGTGACACAACGGTTTATATTTCTCATCAATTCTATACGGAGGCTGTGTGCTACGGCAAAACTCGAGGTGCCGGTGTCATGTTCACGAATGTACTTTTAAAATAGCTTTAAGACTCAAGGTTTTGTAAAGTATAATAGTTATTTTTCTAGATCCTTCCCGAAACTTTTGTTGTAATTTTACGTCTAGTAATCCCAAATCGCGATGGCCCAATAATGGCCAATAAAATGATATATACAAAGCAAACATAAGTTCACAAGACAACGGAGACAAGCCGAAAAAACACAACGGAAACAAGCCGAAAAACACAACGGAATCAAGCAACAACATAATGAAATTGCTCTTGACCAATAGGGGCTGCTGGTACGTGGAATTGGCTAATCGAGCGAACGGATGCTTTTTGTAAATTTAAGTTACCCGACGAATTTGAAAAAGGAATTTTATTTTTGGAAATTTACTTACAATAATATTCTTTTATAGTGTGTTTTTTTTCCAGTGCCAACACTGCCCCCTATTGGTCAGGATCTTTTCCGTCGTGCCGTGAAGTTATGATTGCTTTTTAAATTCCGTTCTATTGTGGCTTGTTTCCGTTGTGTTGTGAAATGTCGTCGGGTTGTGCACTACTAAGCTGCCGTAAATGTCACCCGTACATTTATCTTTTGTTATAATAAGGCAAAAAATAAAAGTCAAATCTCACAAAAAGGATGTTAGTAACATTATGATAAGGTATTTAAGCGGTTAATTATTTATGGATTATAAAATCAATTTGTTTTTTCAATTTTTAAACCTTGTCAGTTCCAGTATTTTTTTTTTAATTAAATGTGACTTTTTATTATTTTATGTGTACCACGTGCCGTAAACCATTGTTACCCTTTCTTTGCTATTCAGCTAAATGCCAACACCGGCTTACGCAAACTTCCTGTCTGTTCTGTGAATCCAGAACTGTTCTATTCCTGGTTGTATTTTTATTCTAAACACTCTTTTATACATAAATCTGATCCGATTGCCCTTCTATTGTTTTAGTGACCTGTGATACGCAGGACTGTGCAGAACCCCCGAATCATATTGACCAAAAAAAACCAACACTTTTTACTCTGTCACTTTCCAGATTTTTATATTTTCACTTGCGCAATATTTGACATTTTTTATCACAGATCAGGTGATCTGATACTCGCCGTCCGACACCGTTTAGTCAAATTATCCTTCATTTTTTTTTTACTCTGCCTAAAATTTTTTTTTACATGTTCATTTTTATAACAAATCCAACAACCGTTTCGTCTGAGTGGCAGGTATAACATAGTGAAAGTGTATAAACGAGCTGTAAGTTTTCCCCTTTCCACAGACGTTTCGTTACCTTTAAACATTTCTGACGGTTTTTTTTTGTTGGTTTTTGTTGAACTGTTAGCTGTTTTTGAAAAAACTGAAATTTTTTTGTGATACAAAGGTTTTAAATTAATATCTTTGTGACTTTCTAGTATATGTGTGTAGCATAGAAAAGCGTGCGTTGACTTTCAGTAGCTATTTTCCACTTTTTCATATTAACCCGTCAATAATGTTAATTCTCTTTCTTGCTAATCCACCTGAATGTTCTGGAGAAAAATTGGTGTACCAACAGTTCTACCTACTATACTCTGTACATAGTATCCTTTTGTTATTGTTAATACGAGACGGAATAAGACACGAGCTGCAGTTGTGTTGACGTGTGTAAAAACTGAAACTACTGTTAATAATAGCTCGCAACCCATGTTATGATTCAAGCCATAATATCTAACGTTGAGGTACTACGTATTGTATGTTCTACACTATGAGTCGGATTTAATCTTCCTAGAGAATTTGTTAAGTGAAGAAATGTGTTCTTGTGTGTATAGAACTGACCCCGACTGCTAATAATATAATCTGCTCTGTGACTCTGTGGTGTTTACAGCCAATAAACTCATCATACCGACTGATCTCTGTCTCTGTTTTGTTTGCTCGTGTGAGATTTGTGAAATTTGCAAGTTGTAATGACAACGGAAATAATTGAAAAGATGCCAACTTTTTCTTAAATTCGCTATACAAACTATATTCTTTAAAAATTGCTATACAAAGAATCAGGGTCTGTACGGTCATGAAATACCTGGAAGTGGTGAGAAGTTGTTAAGGTGTTGGACTGATACTAGAAAGACCAGGGTTTGATTTCGAACCGGGGGAAAAGGCAGCGCTATCCAGCCATGCCAATGATGTAAATTTCAAAAGTTTAGCTTCCTATGAATTATTGTTAATCCATTTTAAATAAGTTTTTTAGAGGGTTGATGAATTATATTATGTAAATGTGTTACTATGTATATAAATAAAAAAAATAATTAAATAAATTGTTATCATTTATTTTAAACCCCAATGCTTGTTATTTACTTTAAGAAGTGCTGTAGTACCAGTTCAAATATCTAACATGGTAACATGGATAACTAGGCAATTTTTAAAGAATGGTCATGAATATTTACCTCAAAATCATAAAATTTCATTTGTACAAATGTGTCCGATCCCTGAACAATAGCATCAGCTTTCTTTTGCTCTAATTTTTAGAATTAGAATTTTATATATACATGTCATGTTATAATTGTACAATGCTGTCTGTGTTCCTGCTAAACACCTACAAGTAGTATAGTGTATATTCAACTTAAAAGGTTTTTTTGCATTTCAGTTGCACACACAACAACTGAATTCAGAAAAAAAAAACAGTAAAATCCAATTTACTGTCAACAGATGTTACATCCAAGTTTTCTCTCTGACTTCCCTTTAACTGAACTTAAAATCTGAGCTTAAGTAAATGACGGACAAGTGGGGGTGTATGAATCTCAGCAGGTCATAACTGAGGTCCCCCAGAGTAGAGGTCTAGGTCCAGTGCTCTTTGTTTGTGGGGGGTTTGTGGCTTTCCATATCACTGATTTGCTGAGCCTAAAACTTTCAGCTTTAGGCTGTAGCAATCTTTGCACACATCTGGGTAAAGACACGGAATAAAAAAAAATAAAGCCTGCAGCTTCTACGTGGTTTTACTATGTAACAGTATTCACAGACATTTTATTGGCACTGACGCCATGTTAATGCACTTTAGCGCTATTTCGAAACGGAACAAGTATTCTAGAAATGTCCCGTCGCCGTGGTAAGCAGACAAGTAAAACGTACGTATCGGCAATTAGCAACTCAACAGAACAAACATTCTTAGAACGAAATACTAAGGGAAGCGTCACAGCTACGATGGCACAGTGACGACAGCTAGAGGAAAAGCCAAACCTGAGCGCTGAACACTGCCGGGCAGTGCGGCACAACATGACATGACATATATTTTTAGCTTGTATTTTTTTTCTATTTTTGAAATTTCCTTTTAAAAAAACTTCTGACTTTAAGCTAGCCTTTCCACTCCCATCTTATTGAAACTCCACCCCCTAGTTTGGAAATCACTGATTTAAAGGATTTAAAAGAACCGATTCCACTTAGCACAGAGCCGGGAAGAAAAAAATACAGGCTGTCAATTGGATTGTGTTCTTTAAATATTGTTTGAGAAGCAAATACACATTACAATCAACTGCTATGACTTGGTTTAGATACAATAGTACAGTGAGACGTGTATTGTTCTCTAACAGAGAACTTCCTGTCTGTACCTGTAAAATTTCACTTTTCAGTGATCAAATATTGAAATACATTTCTTAAAATCCCAAAAGCTAAATTAACCTCATATTCAGATGATATTTGCTTTAATTCCCCAAATCCTTAAAGTTAGTTTTAAATATGTAAAAAAGTGAAAGTCTTTAAACTTCTATCAACAAAGCATCTGATGGTGTATAATAGAAGGAAGTGAAGTGAACGAATCCTAACGCTGCTTTAAGCAGAATGGAAACATGGTGTAAAAATCAGTGTGGCAGTAAGAGACCGGGGTATGTGCACTGTGGGGTGTACAGTACAGGAAGGAAAAGGGGTGGGCTGCTGAACAAACCTTCAAACAACAAAAGCAGCTCTTAACATTTTATCACACATGTAATAACAGACAGCGGGGAAAAATCCTCATCCAGAATTCATGTTCAAGCAAACAGTTTAATCGTAATCCAGTCTAAGAGACACTTCCGATTCGTTAGAAAGAAGTAATCTGAAGTATCAGAGAGACGACACATCACATCACTGTCGTCGTTTGACTTGACCTCTGAATTTGAACTTAAGACCGATCCTGATTGAGGAAATCCGCTCGAGACGGAATGCTTCACTCGCACGCAGTTCTGATCAGCACTGACTAATGAGTTGCGAGAGGCTCCGATAGAGAAACCGGGAAACCTTCGGAAAAATTGGAATTTTAACGAATCTTGTCTGACGCATGGGGAGTTTACATTTCCACTCATTTTCAAATCCTTTGGATTATATTTTATATAAGTTTCTCTTCAAATTGAAGTTCTATTTATTGACTAAAATCATCTAAAAAAAACACCCCCCACACACACACATTCGAAAATTTGGAAAATGTTCAGACCTGAAGCTGTGACTGTAGCCGTTTGGGTAGTTTGTGGAGTTATGGTGAGTAAATGGACATCTATTTCCTTTTAAAATTAAAAAATACTTTTCCAGGTAGGATAATTGTGCGTTGTGTTTAAATTGGACTAAAATCTAAACCATAAAAATATTTCACAAAATTTGACAATTTCATGTAAATATTAATATACATAAAATAGTTTCTATATTATACAGTTTCAAATAATAAAACATGATGTGACTATAGATAAAACCAGTGAACGCAGGACAAGTCAATAATTAAGGACAAAAAATAAGCTTTTATGGATATCGGATGCAGATATTTTAATTTTAATTTTAACTAAACTGTAAAAAGGAAAATCTTAAAAAAATATTAAAAGTAGTTTCAATAATTATGTATATTATAAGAAACACAGTTATTTATTAAACAGTGTAATTATCTGAGCGCTCAATTTATAGAGATTATTAATTGCATTGCTTGATTGATTATTGAAATTTTTTAAAATAGTGCGACATTAAATGTTAAAGCTACTAAAAAAAGCAAACATATCGAGCTAAAATATTCAATTCTTCTTATTTACAAACAGAGAAAAAATGGACGAAATTGGTAGAAAATATTATATTCAAGTCATTGGGAGGAGGAGAAGAAGTGCCAGGAGAGGAGATGATATTTAAATTGTTTTTATAATGAGAAGGAGGAGTGAATAATAAATGATTTTAAAAAATTGGAGATAGGATGTGATGAAAAGGAGGTGGTGAGAGAGGAGGAAGGCGATAGGGATGATGGTAATGCGGAAAATAACATTCTAATAATTTCCAATGATGATGATGTCTAGAGGAGGAGAAATGCGATAGGTTTGATAGTAATAATTTTGATGATGATGGAGGGGTTGGAAGGGATAAATAATAATTCATATGTGATATATGCTGATGATGCGGGGATTGGATGAATAATTAATGATGATTGAGATGATGATGGAGGAGGAATGATGATGAGGAAGTGAATGATAATACTAATTTTGATGATGATGATGATGATGAGAAAGGTGATAGTAAATATGGTAATTTTATGTGATATTATATGGATGATGATGTAGCGGGGGATAGGAATGTGATAGGAGATATATTATATTTTTGATAATGATGATGATGATGATGGCGGGGGAGGAAGGTGATAGGGATGATGTTAATAATTTTAATGATGATGATGATGATTATAATGATGATGTAGTAGCAGGAATGTAATAGGTAAGATTGGAATAATTTTAATGATGATGATGATGATGATAGAGGGAGAGGAAGGTGATAGGGATAATAGTATTAATTCTGATACTGATGATGATGTTGGTGATGGGGATGATGATGCAGGAGGAGGAGGAAGGTAATAAGGATGATGGTAATTTAATGATAATGATAATAATAATGGACAGGAAGGTGATATGGATAATAGTAATAATTATAATAATTTTGATGACGGTGATGGAGGAGGAGAAAAATGATAGAGATGATCATAACGTGGATGATGATAATAATTGTAATAATTTCGATGATGATGATGATGATGATGATGGAGGGGGAGGAGATGATAAAGATGGTCATAATGTGGATGATGATAATTGTAATCATTTTGATGATAATGATGATGATGAGATGAAAAGTAAAAAGAAGGCGATTATGATAATGATTTTAATTATTTTACTAATGATGATGATGAAGGTGATGAAGACTATGAGGATGACAGTGTTGATTATTATTTTTCTGCTTGTGTTATTATTGTTCTTATGAATCATCATTTTAACCTGGTGTTTTCAGGGTTTGCTGCTGTCAGAATCTCAGCGATGTAGTTTTAACGTTCTGGAGGTCGTCCAGTTCCACACTGACTCCATACAACTCACGCTGAACAGCTCGACTGTGGAATGTCGTTTCCGAGTTAATCTTGCCGATAGACCTGACATCTCCACAGACTGTGATCCTGATCCGCAAAACGGGGAAGGGACCGAATGTAAGCTGGAGAATTTAGTGCCTGGATCGTGGTACCAACTGACTATAACATCGAGAACAGACACATACCAACACAACCTGTCACTGCCAACAAGTAAGTAACAAACGCTGAGAGTGACTGACTCTTCCACAGTCAGCAGGTTCTTCCACAGTTGGAAGGTTCTTTTACAGTCAGGAGGTCTTCCACAGTCAAGAGGTTCTTTCACAGACAGGAAGTTCTTTCACAGTTGGAAGGTTCTTTCACAGTCAGGAGGTTCTTCCACAGTCAGAAGGTTCTTTCACAGACAGGAGGTTCTTTCACAGTCAGGAGGTTCTTCCACAGTTTGGAAGGTTTCAGGAAGGTTTCTTCACAGTTGGAAGGTTCTTTTACAGTCAGGAGGTTCTTCCACAGTCAGGAGGTTCTTTCACAGTCAAGAGGTTCTTTCACAGTCAGGAGGTTCTTCCACAGTCAGGAGGTTCTTCCACAGTCAGAAGGTTTTTTCACAGTTAGGGGTTTTTTTCACAGACAATAAGTTTTTACACAGTCAGGAGGTTTTTCCACAGACAAAACATTCTTACACAGTCAGACGTTCTTACACAGTCAGACGTTCTTACACAGTTAGAAAGTTCTTACACAGTTAGAAAGTTCTTACAGTCAGGAGGTTTTTCCACAGTTAGGATGTTCTTACACATACCGTCCATCACCTCTACATCACTCAGTAGCTCAAAACTCACAATAGTAATTCAACACGTTATTCTATAATAGATTAAAAAAATCTCCCGTGTTTTACTCCTGAATTAATAAAGTTTGGAATTTGACACCCTGAACAATGTACATGTGAACAAATCAATAAAATGTTCCTCTTCCCTTTCTTTCTTTCTTTCTTTCTTTCTTTCTTTCTTTCTTTCTTTCTTTCTTTCTTTCTTTGCACTGAAGAATAGATGTACTGTAGCTTTCGAAGCAGAGGAAATGGCAAGAGAAAACCTGTGAAGCATAAAATTTATCTTTAATTAAGGGGTGAAAACGTGTGTCTTTAGGTTCTGGTATATTTACTGTAAGTTCTCATAAACGAGTGTTCTTATACTGTACTTAATTTTGTTATATGTTTATATTAAGTACTTCAACTATAGTTTATTTTAATTAAAGTGTTAAGATCAAACTCTCCTCTGCTTCTTCGGGAAAACAGATGATACCTAAAGCTGCACCTTTAATCCACCAATCAGAACATTAGTTCCCATGTCCAATCACATCAAAGGAAGACCAGAATTTTGAGTTCATGTGTTTTGTAGGTTAATAAGTGACGCTAACTTGTATGCAAATGTTTAGTCAAGATAACTTAATCGTTAAGTAGGTAAAGATAACATAAAGTTTTACAAAAAAAAAACAATGCAAGCTAGCTCAGGTTTCACTTTAAATCATATGTGTGTGTGTGTGTGTGTGTGGTGTGTGTGTGTGTGTGTGTGTTTATGGTGTTCATGCATTTTTGCTGTATATATGTACTATAGATATGTGTAAATTTGGTGTCTATGTGTGTGTGTGTGTGTGTGTGTGTTTATTTGTGGATTTCTTGCTTGTTTGCTGTATATATATATGTACTATAGATATGTGTAAGTTTGGTTTCTAGTGTGTGTGTGTGTGTGTGTGTGTGTGATGTTTGGCTTGGCTCCAGAACAGCAGTCTAACATAGAGTATTTCCAGCGGACTGTTGTGGCCTCTCCTCTCTCCTGCCCTTTCCCACCCCATTGTTCTTGTGTGCTAAAGGAAACGGGGGGGGGTGAGTGCGGGGGGGGGGGGGGGGGCTGTGTGTTCAGGGAGGGGCTGCACTCTGTTTTGGTTGGAGGTTGAACCGGTTTAAATCGGCTTCTGGCTTCTGACTCTGACACTGATGCCATCACCTAAACTCTGATTGTAGGTGCGACTCGCAACAGCTAAAAATAAACGCAGTGAGTTTAATGGCAGTCTAACACAGCTGGAATGAACGAGTCAGTCGGTTTTACAAAAACAAAAAACTTTCCTTTCTTCCTTTCTTTCTTTCTTTCTTTCTTTTGGGGAAATGGTATCACAGTGGTTGAAGTTCAAGAATCTTTTGCATTGCTTCAGTCAATTCACATCAATGTCACATCAATATGACTCTCAGTGACTCATAATGACTATCAGTAACTCTCTTTGACTCTTAGTGACTCTCAGAGACTCTCAGTGACTCTCAATGACTCTCAGTGACTCTCAGTAACTCTGTTTGACTCTTAGTGACTCTCAGTGACTATCAGTGACTCTCAGTGACTATCAGTGACTCTCAGTAACTCTCAGTGACTCTTAATGACTCTCAGTGATTCTCAATGGCTCTTGGTGGCTCTCAATGACTCTCAGTGACTCTCAATGATTATCACCGACTCTCAGTGACTCTTAATGACTCTCAGTGATCTTAATGACTCCTAATGAATCTCAGTGACTCTTAATGACTCTCAGTGACTCTTAATGACTCTTAATGACTCTCAGCGACTCTCAGCAACTCTCAGATACTCTCAATGACTCTTACTGTATCTCAGTGACTCTTAATGACTTTCAGTGACTCTTGATGATTCTTAGTGACTCTCACTGACTCTTAATGAATTTCAATGATTCTCAGTGACTCTTAGTTACTCTCAATGACTCTTACTGTATCTCAGTGACTCTCTGTGATCCTTAATGACTCTCAGTGACTCTTAATGACTCTCAGTGATCTTAATGACTCCTAATGAATCTCAGTGACTCTTAGTGACTCTTAATGACTCTCAGTGACTCTTAATGACTCTCAGCGACTCTCAGCAACTCTCAGATACTCTCAATGACTCTTACTGTATCTCAGTGACTCTTAGTGACTGACTTGACTCAGTGACTCTTGATGATTCTTAGTGACTCTCACTGACTCTTAATGACTTTCAATGATTCTCAGTGACTCTCAGTTACTCTCAATGACTCTTACTGTATCTCAGTGACTCTCGGTGACTCTTAATGACTTTCAGTGACTCTCGATGACTCTTAGTGACCATTAATGACTTTTAACGACTGTCAATGATTCTTAATGACTCTTGGTGGCTCTCAATGATCTCAGTGACTCTCAGTGACTCTCAGTGACTCTCAATGACTCTCAGTGACTCTCAGTGACTCTCAGTGACTCTCAGTGACTCTTAATGACTCTCAGTGATCTTAATGACTCCTAATGAATCTCAGTGACTCTTAATGACTCTCAGCGACTCTCAGCAACTCTCAGATACTCTCAATGACTCTTACTGTATCTCAATGACTCTTAATGACTCTCAGCGACTCTCAGCAACTCTCAGATACTCTCAATGACTCTTACTGTATCTCAGTGACTCTTAATGACTTTCAGTGACTCTTGATGATTCTTAGTGACTCTCACTGACTCTTAATGACTTTCAATGATTCTCAGTGACTCTCAGTTACTCTCAATGACTCTTACTGTATCTCAGTGACTCTCGGTGACTCTTAATGACTTTCAGTGACTCTTGATGACTCTTACTGACCATTAATGACTCTTAACGACTGTCAATGATTCTTAATGACTCTCGGTGACTGCCAATGACAATCACTGTATTTCACTGATTCTCAATGACTCTCAGTGACTCTCATTGACTCTCAGTGACTCTTGATGACTCTTACTGACCATTAATGACTCTTAACGACTGTCAATGATTCTTAATGACTCTCGGTGACTGCCAATGACAATCACTGTATTTCACTGATTCTCAATGACTCTCAGTGACTCTCATTGACTCTCAATGACTCTTAATGACTCTCAGTTACTGTATAATATAAGAACACACCAGGGTCAGATGTGTTATATGGTTGGTGTGTGGGACACTCGCCTGACATTATCGCCTAAACTTACTGAGACTTTACTAACTGAACTGACAAATCCAAAATCCTGTGTCATATCCTTTCAAAACATCAGGATGTTATTTCAGGAGTAAGAGTGAGACTAAATCTGAAATAAAAAATGATATGAAGACTTAAATTCTATTAACCTTGTTTTAATTTTAACATGCAAGTAAAACTGTGATTTGTACAACTGAGTATAAAGAGAAATAATATTTTAACATTTTAGTATGCAAGAACCTACTATTATATTACACTTGTGGCTTTATTTAAATGACTGTGATGTCACTCAGTCTCAACAGTTCGAACACATTAGCATTTTTCTGACCACCTCATACAGTTCGGGTTCCAATGAGTCACCAGGGAGAAAAAGCTGCAGAAACAGCAGCTGCTCAGTTTTAGCATCGGTCTCACTTTGGCCTTCATCGCTAAAGGTCTTCTTTCCACCACTCACTTTCCCACAATGAGCTCTCTATGGGCGGCTCAGCATCCAGCCAGAAATGGCGGAATTAGGAACAATCTTATCTCGCTCACACATCGGACCTGTTGGCTGCCCGGGCTTGCTCTTTTACACAAACGGCTCAGTCAAGAGCCACTTCGAAGTCATTGTGGGGTAGAGCTGAATTGTGTTTTCCCCCCTGAAGCAACAAATGTAATCCAAGGGGTAAATTGGCATCACATACTTTACTATGAATAGGAATAAATTTAAAATGTATTTATGTAATGAAATGCTACTTGATAAAGTCAAAGATGATAATGTGGTGAAACAAGTGCAAGACTGTAGCGGACTCAAGGGTACTTATGCAATGTAAATTTACCTCCTCTGGTGATATAATTAGCATTTAAATGGCAATGTTTTCATATTGTACTAAAAAAAGATGTGTAAGCGTACTAAACGATGGTCTGGTGTAAGTGTGATAAAGGATATAGTAATGTGAGGGTACTAAAAGATGTAGTGGTGCAAGTGTACCAAAGATGTAGAGGGAGTAATAGAGCAGTGTTTAAGTTGTTGGACTGCTAATTAGGAGATTGCGTGTTTGATTCCCATCACCACCAAGTAACCACTGCTGAGCCCCTGAGCAGTTTGCTCAAGCCCCCAGTTGCTTAAGCATAGAAAAAAGATAAATGTAAGTCGCTCGGTATAAGGACAAGGTAAATGTAGTGGTGTGACAGAACTAAAGGATGTATAAGGGTGTGTGGGTACTAAAGGATGTATGAGGGTGTGGGTATTAAAGGATATACGGGTGCGTGGGTACTAAAGATGTAGTGGTGTGAGGGTATTAAAGGATGTACGGGTGAGGGTACTAAAGGTGTACGGGTAAGTGTACGGGTGTAAGGGTAGTAGGATGTATGGGTGTGTGGGTACTAAAGGATGTACAGGTGTGAGGGTAGTAAGGATGTACGGGTGGGAGGGTATTACACCGGTATGAAGAATAAGTGTTGTTTGAACTATTTGTGATTCTGTAGGAATAACTGAAAGCAGCACACACACACACACACACACACACACACACACACACACACACACACACACCGCTCTCCAGCTTTATGACTCCTCTGATTTTGTGTCTGTTGTTCAGGACCTTCAGCAGTGAACAGTGTTCAGGTGTTGAGACACGCGGACAGTCTGAATGTGTCCTGGAATTCCGGTCCAGGGAAAGTCGAGCAGTTCCAACTTCTGCTGACAGACGGTGTGTGTCAGGACTCCTGCTGGAACATCACCATGGACAACAGTACGACTTCATACACACTGAAGGGTCTGACTCCCGGTCGCGTGTACAACATCAGCATCATCACCGAGGCAGCAGGGATGCAAAACACTGTGTGTGTGCAGGGGCAAACAGGTACTGAGTTCATTAAATGTGTGTGTGTGTGTGTCTCAAAGATAAAAGAGACCGAAAGTGGGGAATCAAACCCAAAAACATGCATGAGCATGAATTTGTTGTTTATGTGTGTGTGAGAGAGAGACAGTGTGTGTGTATGTGTGAAGAAGAGAGAGAGAGCGTATGTTTGTGTGTTTGAGTGTACAGAAGTTTGTATGCATGTGTGTAAGAAAAAAAAAAGAGAGAAGAGAAATAGATAGAGACGTGTGTGTGAGTGTGTGTGCGTGACCTTTTACACAATATTCAGGCAGTGTGGTGAACGCCCTGTCTCTTTTTCCTGCTGTGTAAAAAGAAAGATTGACCTTTAATTCTTATGTGTTATATCAAACTGTGTCAATCAAACACACACACACACACACACACACACCAAATTCGAATCGGTGCTCCAGTTCCTCTCTTTTAGTACTTTCAGTTCAGACTTGTAAACGAACTGAAAGACCTGAAAGCAACCGAACACTAAAACAGTACAGTGAGACCGCGGGTCACCGACAGTTGTCTCACCCTTCAGGCGTCTGTCAGCGGGTAATTTTATTTTCGAGACGCGCGTCTACTTAAGCAGACGAAAGGAAGTTTCTGTTAGTACAAAAAGCAAAAGTTGTTTGGTGTGTGTGTGTATGTGTGTATGTGAGGAGCTTAATGAACCTGCAGAGCTTTTGTTTTCCCTCAGCAGGAATTCTTGACGAAGCCACGTCCTGTATGACGTACCACACATTTACACCGTGCGCTCAGGGGCGTATGGTCATCGTTAAGAGTTAAAAACGAATAAAATAAATATTTCAATGTAATTCTATAATAAAAAGTATATATATTTGAACATTAGAGAGTGTGTTAAAGCAGCTTTATTAAATAGAGTAGAGAAGTGTGTTAATGCATGAACATTAGTAAACACACACTTAAACACTCGGTTCAGTTTAACTCGAATCTGTAAATTACCACCACCACCAGCCTGAAATGTTGATTTGAAGACCAAGAAGATCTGGGTTCAAGCCCCACCACCGCCAGCCATCCACTCTTGGGTCCTTAAGCAAGACTCCAGGGGCGCTGCATCATAGCTGACCCTGCGCTCTGACCCCAAATTACTAGGATGGGATATGTGAAGAAACAAATTTCACTCTCCTGTAAAAAGTATATGTGACAAAATAAAGACATTTACATTTACAAATTAAGAGTCCCCAAAAACACTACAAGCTCCGCCTCGCTTCAGATTACATAATATACATTTACATTTACAGCATTTGGCAGACGTCTTTATAATTTATCTCATTTATACAACTTTTAAAGAACTAAGGGTTATGGGCTTTGCTCAGGGGCCCAACAGTGGTAATGAGTATCGGACCCCGGTCCTCCACCCTAACCACTGCGCTACCACTTCCTCCACTGGATTAAGTGTGTGTAATAAGTATTTGTCTCATAAGTATTTGTATATATATATATATATATATATATACATATACTAGTACATTTGTTGATGACAATAATAAGATGGTGGCTAACGGAAGCGATGGTTTAACCCCTCTACAATATATATATATATTGTAGACATTTTTTATTAATGGGATAGAAGAGATGAAGTAGGGGAGATAGGAAATGACCCATGGCATAATCGAACCTGGGTCATGTGGCATGTGGTTCTTGAGCCTTGACCTACTACACCACAGCGCCGGCCTATTAATTTATAGATTTATTATATTAGTTATCTTTTTGTTCTTATTACCTCGTCATGTGCCTGGCTCCGTATAGAGATAGATAATGCTAGATGGTAAATCAGTGTAGACACTGCACACAGGCTCAACTATTAAAAACAATATAAAAATTACCTTCTTGAACCTTCTATATAAAGAGATATTTCATAAAAGTGACATTTCTTGACATCATCTTCCACCTCCGACTTACACGCACAGCACAAGATGTTCAGCTTTTAATGTAGGGTTTTCACGCATGCGCAGAATAGCAATGAGAATGAAAAAATAAAACTCGAGTTAGTTTGTCGACATGTGTTGCATTTTTTAGTTATTTTTAAGATAAAATTATACATTTAATACATTTTGAGAGTTAGGAGGCTGAAATGACAGTCTCTACAGTCTAAAACTGCCCCGGTCCTCATTTTATATAATCCAGCTTATGTATATAATGTACGCTAGTAAAACAAATTCATAAATAAACAGCAACTTAGTTCTCTTAGTTCTTGGGACGGCTCTGGTTAGAATATTATTATCTTTAATGAAACCTTAACGGAAGTATAAACCCCTCAGTCAATAGTGAATGATGTCAATGGCATGTATAAATTTGGCTGGATTTTTAAAATAGCAGGGCCCTTGAGTGAGGTCCTTAACCCTCAACTGCTCAGCCACTTTGGATATTGGGGGTAGTGGTGACTCATGGTTAAGGTGCCTGACTACCAACCTGAAGATTGTGGGTTCCCAGCTCCACCAAACCACCACTGCTGGGTCCCTGAGAAAGGCTCTTTACCCCCAATTGCATAGTTGTATAAATGACATAAATGTAAGTCGCTCTGGATAAGGACGTCCGCCAAATGCTGTACATGTAAATGTAAATGTAAAGAAGTGTAGCAAACGCCATGAAAGTATGTGTAAGTATTAATGTGATAAAGTGCTGATTTTACCATAATTAGGACCCTGAACTTAGAACTAAAGGTATTGATCTCACATTCCGAGTCCAAAACGTTTGCCATTATTTCTGACTGTGTGGTTCTTCCCTCTGTAGAACCGAGCCCAGTCCTTAACGCACACATGGAGAACAACGGAAGTCAGACCAGTCTGCAGCTCTTTTGGGATCAAGCTCCTGGTGACGTGGACTCTTACGTCGTCCGTCTACTGTCTTCTGATTCAGCTGTGCAGGAGCAAACTCTGACCCCAAACACTACACAAGCTCAGTTTGACCGTTTGACACCCGGAAACACCTACCAGGCCACCATTTACACCAAGAGTGGTGATCTCAACAGCCGGGTTAATGTGACCGCCACAACAGGTATGTGTAGGACTGAAACTGATACATTAAGCTTTTCTTCACTAATTCCATCTTAGGAAATAAAATGTCCCGAGTCAGCCATGATACAACACTCCAGAACCGGAGAGGTTTAAGAGTTTTTCTCTGTGGTGCTACATTGGAAGTCCTGGGGCTTGAACCCCAACCTCGATTGGGCTACTGGTTATTGGACTAGTTAGTCTAAAGTTACCTTTAAGTTAAATTAAAGTTGTATTCTAAAGTAAGTATTCTTTAGGTGGTAAAGTAATAAACATTAGAAAATCAATTAGTTCTATTTATATTTATGGTATTTGGAAGACATCCTTATCCAAAGGTGTTGGACTGCTAATTGGAAGATCGGGGGTTCGGTTCCCAGCATTTCCATGGTATTACTGTTGGGCCCCTGAACAAGGCCCTTAACCCCCAATTGCTCAGTTGTATAAAAGAGACATCAAACAAACGCCTTAAATGTAAGAGCGTTGCTCAGGAGCCCAGCAGTGGCCACCTTGTGGTGCTGGAAGTCGAACCATGATCCTCCAATTGGCCTTCCAACCCCCAAACCACTGCACTACTGCTTATTTTGCACAGATTTTTTTTTTCTTTTGTACAAATCTCCACCAACACATACGAGTATAACAAGTCTAAGTCTAAGTCAAGTATACTTAACGTAAAAAAAAAACAAAGATTAGATCAGAAGGATTTTAACATTTTGGCGTATTTGTCAGTATTACCCGAATATAATTTTATCAGTATATATTTCACCAGTCCATTACAATATAAAAGCGAGGTAGGTTGTAGCTCAGTGTTGGGCTTCTAACGAGAAGACTGTGGGTTTTATTTACTGTAAGTTGCCAACAGTGGGCCCCTAAGTAAGGCCCTTAACCCCAAATAGAATAAATGTAAGTCGCTCTGGATAAGGACGATGTAAAAATGCTGGCTAACTTTCACTAACAGTAAACAGTCTCTCACATCAGTGTGTGCTGTTAAGGTGAAGTAATCAAGTCCAGTGTAGAGATATACAAATAACAGGGTTCTAGGCATCCAGTGGGAAAGGTTAAAGGTGATACTGTCCAACAAACTATCAAAGACAACCCCCAGATCCTTAACCAGATCCTTCCTGACCTGTTTAAAGGGAGCTGTGGGTAGAACCAATCAACAGAAGACCGTGTTCATCTTGAATAGCTATAAACAGTGTGTGGGGCCATGATGTCTTAATTAAACAAAACAGTTTAGTATTCTGCTTTTAGTAATTAAGTATTAGTTAAGGTGTTGGACGGTTGTGGGTTTGATTCCCAGCACCATCAACTTTTAACTGCTCAGTTTTATAAATGTCAGTTGCTCTAAATAAGAAGATTGGGTTCAACTTTCAGCAAGCTGCCACTGCTCGGCTTCTGATCAAATCCCTCAACCTTCAACTACTCAGAGTCAGTCACTCTAAATATGGGCGTCTGCCAAATGTCCGAAATATGAATAAATATAAAGTCACAAAGATTGTTGTGATTTGCTACTGTTCCTCCAATGGATAGAAGAGAATAATTGAGAGAGAAAGAGAGTGTGTGTGAGAGAGAGAGAAATAGAAAGAGAGAAAGAGAGAGAAATAGATAGAGAGAGAGAGAGAGCGAGAGAGAGAGAGAAAGGGAGAGACAGATAAATAGAGAGAGAGCTAGAGACAGAAAGAGAGAAAGACAAATCATTTTTAAACAAAACGTACACTTGTTACTGTACAGGACAGGCATTGTTTGGTAACTTTGTGTGTGTGTGTGTGTGTGTGTGTGTGTGACAGCTCCAGGTGAAGTCTCTAAGCTAAAGATGGACACGCCTGCTCATTATGGTGATGTGAAGATTAGCTGGTTGCCCCCTGTAGGACACTGGGAACACTACGGTGTGATGCTCCTGAACGGCAGTGAGACGCTGTTTAACGCCACTCTACACAAATCTGCCACACAGTTCAGCTTTCCGGGGTTACAGCTTTCTCCTGCCCGGGTTTATAAAGCAGCAGTGAGTGTGTTTAATAAAGGGGAAAGCAGAACCACATACTGCAGTGCAGAAACAGGTACTTCATTTATTCTATTGTTCTGGAATTATTCCATAAAGACATGTAACTCAATCCATCCCACAGCCACGACAGTGACACACACCAACCACCAACGTCTCTGTCCAATCACTTTACAGTTAGAATTAAGAGACTACAGAGATCATGTTTTTACCTAAAAATATATAATAATAATAATAATAATAATAATAATAATAATAAAAATGTTTTTCTAATTTACATGTTTATCTGAATACATTTTGCATAAATTATTCTTATTCTTTTTTTTTTAACTTAACTAATTTAGGTTTTTTTCTTTATGCTTATCATTCAATATTTCCCAGTTTAAATGTTAGAATTATGAATTTAAACTAATAATATTAATCATGTGATTATATAATATATGTAGAATTCTTATTCTTATTTTTTAATATTTGTAAAATGTTTTTCTTGCATCATCTGTCAAAGTTCTTTATACTGTTATTTATTAAAAAAAATACGAGTGAATAAAAACTTGTATTTTCCTACATTTAAAAAAGAAAAAACTCTGACTCTATTTTCTCTCTCTCTTTCTCTCTTTCTCTCTTTTTCTTTCTTTCTGTCTCTCTCCTACCCCCCTCTCTTACTCCCCCCTCTCTCTGTCTCTCTATCTGTCTGTCTCTTTCTCTCTCTCTTTTATCCCCCTCTCTCGGTCTCTCTCTCTCTCTTACCCCCCCCATCACTCTTATTCCTCCTCCCTCTCTCTCTTACTCCCCCCTTCTCTGTCTCTCTCTCTCTCTCCCTCTCTCTCTTTTTCTTCACCCCCCCACCCCCTATTCTCTCAGGTCCAGCACCTGTGTCTCAGCTCCACATCCGTCATGCAGACAAGACAACCCTCAGTGCTTTATGGAGTCACAGTTTTGGCTCGGGTTCTCGAGACGGCTACAGCGTGGAGCTTTACCACGCCTCTGTCTCCGTTGCCCTTAAGACTCGAAAGCTGAGCAGAGATATGAGAGAGTGCACGTTCAACGTTCTGGTGCCGGGACGTCTGTATAAAATAGTCGTGACGACCACCAGTGGAAATCTGAGCAGTTCTGCTGCGGTGACGGGAAGGACATGTAAGACTTTACATTGGACACAAAACATCTCCTGACACAAATGCAAACAGAACTAATGACAGCAACAGCAAAAAAACTGTACAGGAATAAAAACTGACATATGAATCGACAGACAGACAGAAAGACAGACAGATAGTGGAATAGATGGACATGCAAATGGTTAGGTGGACATACAAAGGAAAAGACAGCGTGACAGATGGATGAACAGACGGATAAACAGACAGATAAATAAAGAGAGACAGACAAAGAGGCAGAAAGAAAGATTTATAGGTGGACAGACAGAAAGACAAATGAATAGACGGACAGAAAATCTAGGAATAGATAGATAGATAGATAGATAGATAGATAGATAGATAGATAGATAGATAGACAGACAGACAGACAGGAAGACAGATGGATTTCTTACAGTCTGTACTGCTCTCTCCACAGTGCCTGATGAAGTCAGCTCCCTAAAACTAATCAATATGAGGAGCACAGACTCTCTCAGTGCCACCTGGGACAGACCTGAGGGGGATCTGGACTTCTACCAAGTTCTGCTGCTTCACAACACCGAGCCTGTTTATAATCTCAGTGTCCCCGCTAACAGCACCGCTCTCCACTTTGCAAATCTAACATCTGGTACGGTTTATAAATTGCTGATGAACACAATCAGTGGAGAACTGAGGTCCAAGCAGACTGAGGCCGTCTGTCACACAGGTACACAGTTTACATTCTCTGCTTTATCAGCATTAGAGTACATAAAGGACAAGAACTGATGATTAACCAACTATCTATCTATCTATCTATCTATCTATCTATCTATCTATCTATCTATCTATCTATCTATCTATCTATCTATCTATCTGTCTGTCTGTCTGTCTGTCTGTCTGTCTATCTATATACATTCATCTATCCAACATTTAATTAATTTATGCATCCATTTATATTGTAAATCTAATTATTCATCTATTCGTTCATCAATGTTTTTATCCCAAATAATTTATTTTCTCTATCCATCCATCTATCCACCTATCCATCCATCAACCCACCTGCCTATCATCTATCCCATCCATCCATCCATTTATCAACCCACCCATTATCTATCCATCCATCTATCAGCCCACCCACCCATCATCCATCCATCCATCCATCCATCCATCCATTCAACCATCCAACCATCCATCCACCCACCCATCCACCGATAATACATCCATCCATCAACCAAAAAACCAACCAACCCACCCATCCATCAACCTACCCACAAAACGATCCATCCATCTATGCATTCATTCACTAATCTATCCATCCATCCATCCATCCATCCATCCATCCATCCATCCATCCATACATACATACATCCAAATCCACTCACCCCTCCACTCAACCACCCACCCACCCACTCACTCGTCCATACAAACCCATTTATATATTGTCAAAAATAATTATCCCAGATGTTTAGTTAAAGTAAAGCATTTCTCTATTGAAGGTGATTCCTCAGAAATACGATGCTTTACTGAATTCCTGAACATGATGATGTTGTGTATAATATCCAGACTGCTGTGGTGAAAAATCTTACCACAGCAATCGATCAAATCTCTCACTGTGTGAATGTCAGGAATGCTAATGTTTCTCTCTTTTCTACTGTTTTTATCATTATGTAAGGCAATATGTCTGCCCTTATTAGAACTTTAACAACATAATGGTTGGCCTGAACAAAATTCATCACACGATAACATCTGTCTAAAACAATAGTGTTGCAACACAAAGGGAATCTGAGGAATTTCAGGAAGTTCTACATAGAGGAAGAAGGCGAAGAGTTTATCAAAGTCTCGCTGGCCAGACCCAACTGTTTTCCCATGGACCAGAAAGGCTATTTTCAGCATTAATGAACTGAAGTAGAAGATCTGGAACAATGGAGCTCACCACCAACAACTTTCAGACAACTTTCCACTGAATGTAGCAGATTTAGCTTTAGAAGGGTGGGGCGATGATTTACGGCCAACCGGAATATCTGGAAAAAATTCAATGCTAAAAATGTTAACGTTTTAAAGATTGTACTAGAAAAAAGAGAGAAAATAAATAAAAGAAAATGGTGGCATTTCAGTTTTATAGATTTAAAAAAAAAATGTAAACATTCTACAATATATTTTATTTACCCTTTATTTATTCTTTTAAATGTCACCTGAAACAAAATAACTGTAAAATGTGAATATGATTGAATTTTTTCCGTTTCTAATTTTATCCTATCCCCTGTTGAATTTTAAGTGCCAGCAGCCGTAACTGAAGCGACGGTTACCAACGAAGGACGGACAGACAGATTTCCTTAATGTCTCCTGGAAAGCTGCCCCTGGAGACGTGGACAGTTTTATCAGGTCACCCTAAAAGATCGTGAGCAGCCTGTGTACACACAGACCGTCACCAAACTGAGCTCAGAGTTCAGCAGCCTGAAGTCTGGACGACTTTATACCGTCTCCATCAGCAGCTGTAGCGGAGTTTACAAAAACACCACCATCATTCAAGGGAGGACACGTGAGTTGAGTTTCATAAAATAACATTAAATGAAATAAATAAAATAAAATAAAAAATTAGTTTGATATAATTTAATTGTATGATGTTTTATTTTATTTATTTATTTATTTTATTATGATTTTATTTTACTTTATTTTACTTTCTTTCTTTCTTTTTTTTCTTTTTTTTCTTTCCTTTTCTTTTATTATGCTTTTTATTGTGGGCAGCACGGGGGCTTAGTATTTAATTTAATTCAATTCAGTTTTATTTGTTTGCCGCTTTTTACAATGGTGATTGTCACAAAGCAGCTTTACACAATCAAAGAAATTATGAGATAAAATGAAACAGAAAATCAGTTTGTCCCTGATGAGCAAGCCGGGGGCGACGGTGGCAAAGGAAAAACTCCCTGAGATGAGATAGGAAGAGAGAAGAAACCTTGAGAGGAACCAGACTCAACAGAGAACCCATCCTCATTTGGGTGAAAAACAGGTAGCAGCAGGGATTATGTGGTTACATTGTGTGTGTGTGAACAACTTAAATCATTAGTCCTTAAAGAACAGCTGCTGGAACGTCTTTATGGCGAAGTGGGACGTCCTTGGTCACCCTGGTGATGTATCATCCGCTGGAGCAGGTCACAGGGAAGGGTCCAACAGGTCCGGGGGGGTCTGGATCACCGGCAGCTCCGTTGTGGCATATGTAACTCAACAGTTACAGCAACTCAATAGACTCCAGCGGATCCCTGTGACCCAGAATTAGGGAAGAAGCGGGTATAGAAGATGAATGAATGAACGAATGAATGTTTTTTATTTTCTTGTTTTACTTTTATACTTTTTAAAAATTTTATTTAATTTTGAACACTGTTTTTTATTATAAGCTCAAATATTTCCAAATTTTTTTTTAATTTAAATTAAGCAACAAACCAGGCAGTTTCATGCCTAAAAACATTTCTTAAATTGGTTTTACAAATTGTATAGTTGCAAAAACAAATTTAAAATAAAAACATTAAAAGCGAAATAAAACTGAAACTAAATTTATACTGATCAGGATTTACTCATTAAAATTAGTTACAGAATTCCAGTTATTTATTAGTGCTTTATTATTGTAATTATTATTATTGGTATCGTTTAAATGTGTCCTAATGAATTTTCTCTCCCCATCCAGAGCCGTCTGCAGTGCAGAACCCCAGCGCCATCCATTTAGCCCAAGAAAACATCCTGAAGGTGTCCTGGAGCCATGCAGCTGGAGATTATGACCACTACACCGTCGCAATCCTGCACAACAACACACTCCTTCAGAACCAGACGGTGGAGAGGAGTCACAACGAGTGTGTGTTCAGTGGTCTGGTGCCCGGGAGGCTCTACCTGCTCACCATCAGCACCTGGAGTGGAGAGTACGAGTCCAGGATTAGCACTGAGGGACGTACATGTGAGTGACTCGCTCATCTATTCATCTATTACTATTTCATCGATTTATTCCCCTACTAATCCATCTGTCCATTCAGCTATATATCTGATGATTAATCTGTTCATACATACATCTTTCACTCTGTCTATCCATCCTTTTATTTATCGATTCCTCTATCCTTCCATCTTTTCATCCATTAATCACATTGTTTATGCACCTATCCATTCATTCGTCTCTTTCTCCAAACCATCAATGCATTAAACCTTCTGTCCATCCAGCCATTCATCTTTCATGCATTTATCCACCACTCTGTCAATCCATCCATCCATCCATCCATCCATCCATCCATCCATCCATCTATCCACCCATCCATCCATCCATCCAATCCATCTCATCCATCCATCCATCAATCCATTCATTACTTTATAAATCCATCCATCCATCCATCCATCCATCCATCCATCCATCTATCCAGCCATCCATCCATCCATCTATCCATCCAGCAATACATCTATACATCTATTACTTTATAATTCCATCCATCCATCCATCCATCCATCCATCCATCCATCCATCCATAAATCTATACATCCATCCATTACCTTATAATTCCATCCATCCATCCATCCATCCATCCATCCATCAATTACTTTATAAATCCATCCATTCATCCATCCAGCCATACATCTATACATCCATCCATTACCTTATAATTCCATCCATCCATCCATCCATCCATCCTTTTATTTATTTAACCCTTCCATGTATGCTGTACATCCATTCATTTGTCCATCTATATATATTTAAATATCCATCTAGCCATACGTCATTTTATCTTTCCATACATCAGTCCATACATCAATCTTTCTTCTATCTCTCTATTAATCTGTCTATGCACTTGTCCCTGTTCTCATCTGTCCATAAATCCTTTTATGGATTCATCTATTTATCTACTCATGCATATATCCTGCTGTCTCACTGCCACTATGTAATGTAAACTGTATAGCAGTGCCCCCTTGTGGTACAGCTGAAATGTTACAACATAAACATTAATAATTACAAATAATTTAGCTATAAATCATTTTAAGCTATTTCAGATTTTTAAAAGATTTATAGCAAATTATATTGAACCAGGCTGAGATGTATGACAAGCCATCTCATGATGTCCATATTTACGTGTAATTATTATTGTATGAAAATAGAACTAGCAGTAAGGTTATAAGTCTTTATAACCGTTCAGCTGCTCAATGTACGTTTTATCATTGATTGACTTTTATCATGAACTTGACTACATGCTAACATTAGCGCTGTATGCTATGCTCCGTCAGTTCCCGCTGCAGTACGCTCACTGGCCCTGTCTCAGAAAGGAACCACTCATCTGTGTGTGAGCTGGGACACTGCACAAGGGGACGTGGATCACTACGAGCTCCAAATCCTCTACAACGACACAGGTGTTTTTCCAGCCATGAGACTGAACCGCACGGCGCTAGAACACTGCTTCACTCCACTTAACCCAGGCTTTCTCTACAAGATAGTGGTCTCCACCATCAGTGGCTCGTATCTACAGGCGCAGCGCATCGAGGGCCGCACCAGTAAGACACTCGTACATGGTCAATATACTGTACATGCCTTTGATGTTAATCCATAACCATCCATCCTTCCCTACAGCACCCAGTCAAGTAAAGAACCTCCATCTTGTCCCTGGGACACGTAGTGGCAGTCTCAGAGCTTCCTGGACCGCCGGTGAAGGAGATGTGGACTTCTACACTGTCTTTTTGCTCTATAATGGACGCGTCGAGATCCCAAAGAGGATTCCAAAGCAGGACAACGGGACAGATTTTGAAGATCTGGTGCCGGGGCAGTTGTACACGGTTAGAGTTCAGACAGTGAGTGGAGAGCTGAGTAACCACAGCAGCGTCAGTGGGCGCACAGGTGAGATGAAGAATGTCTGTAAAGGACATGAAAACATATCCTGTTGGATCTATAGTCAAATTTTGTACCTTGAATGGTACATTCTCTCAATTAGAGAAGACATTCTAGACTGTGTGGCTGGAAACAGTTTGGGAAGGACATGTGGGTGTGCTGATAAACTGTCCTCAAACTTTTGGCAGTACTTGTTTTTGATCCAGCCGAGTGTTTACCTTATGCACTTGTCTGTTGTTTTTTAGTTCCGTTGCCTGTTAAAGGTCTTCATGCTGACAGCGAACATACCACACACAGCCTGGCTGTTAGCTGGGATGCTCCAGTGGGTGTGTATGATAGCTATGGTGTTCAGCTGTTGGATGAAGATGAAGCCGTGGTAGCAAATGTTTCAGTGCCTGCTGACGTAACGCATTACCAGGTCAGGGGTTTGGTCCCAGGAAGAATCTACACGGTGCATCTCAAAACCTTCAGCAACACCTCTTACAGCAAGGACGTCACAGCAAAGGGACAAACACGTAAGATGGTTAAAAGATGGTAGATGTTTAATCTTCAGGTTATCTCTACCACTGAGAGGAGAGAATAGGCCAGTAGCGGCCAGTCATTTTAGCGCCGCCCCCACAGAGAAGGTAGCTACTTGCCATGTTAACAATAAATTAAATATTTATTGCAAATTAATAATAAAATAAACCATTTAGTCTTACTACTTCAAAAAAATTCTATTGATTATTCATGTGTGTGTGCGAGGCACTGGAAAAACGAGTGTGTATAGAGGTCTTTTTATAATTGGCTTATTTCAAATTCCTATCCGAACTCTTCCACTATTGTTGTTAGCAAATCAACAGCCAATTTGTGATTGGAGCATTGCGATGACTGTCTATGCCTTTTATTTTTGTTTTTCCTCGTTGGCTCCGTCTAGTGGACAACATTAGTACTATGACCTTTATTTCATAATCATTTGAATGGTTATTATCAAATTGATCATTTAATTACAAATAATAACATTTAACATAAATTGATTTATGCTACATTTATTACATTCTTCAACAGTTTACCGTAACATTAACATTTCCGATATTGTATTCTAGCAACGTTAGAACCTTACCATCGGCTATTTACAGTGTTGCATTATTAACAGTTAGATTTTTCAGGTTGTTGCCTCCCAAACCCCACCTATCACCCCACCCCTGATTAAGCACCAGCCATTACTAAATGAATGTAGGCTCTTATACAGCAGGGTACTGAACTAAACAGACACTTTTGTTTGTTTGTTTGTTTACCAGGCCCAGCAGCTGTAAAGGATCTCCATCTCCTTTCCAACAGCACAGCCGAGCTAACATTCAGTTGGAACGTGTCTGAAGGCTGGGTGGATCACTACGACCTCCACCTGTACAGCCCTGACAGTGTTCTCCAAGAACACAAGAAAGTCGGGGCAAAAGAGAGAAGCTGCGTTTTTCCTCACCTGCTTCCTGGAACTCTTTATAAACTGGTGGTGATTAGCAAGAGCAGAGGACTGAGCAGTGAGACTTCTTTGTGGGCAAGGACAGGTGAGAGAACTCTTTAACTTATTAACCTATTAAGCAAACATTCACAGCAGACATAAGAAGAGCGCGAGAACAAATGCGGTGCGTCACTGAGGGTTTAAGACAGCAGTCATGTGGGTAAAGTTAGAGACGAAAGCAGATGCAGAGAATTAAAAGGCTTTGATGAGCATGCTCACAAGGAACCAACACTGACCCTTCACCCCTATCATGTGACACACAAGGGTTTCTATACATTCAAAATTGTATACTAGGTATGTAGTAGCTACTACGATTGAGTTCGAACTTTAGCAATAGAACAAAAGTATGTACTATATGCTATGGTTAAGGGTAGCAATAAATAAAATCTGGACATCATATTCAGATTGTCACAATGACATAGAACAGCTCAACAGCTTAGTAATGTAAAAGCAACAACTTGTTTTTAATGTAAATCTACCACTGACCACCTTTTTCAAATAGGACGAGTCGTCTCTTCTGTGGACTCATGGGGTAGTAAAGTGTCTGTCATATGCGTTATTCTGAATCCAAACAAAAGTAGTAGAACATTTGGAGGCTTCACATACCAAATAGTAGGAAAGTATGTGATTTTAGATGCAGAGCTGGACTAAAAATCTATGGACAGGTGAGACAATCAGGAATTAACGAATAACAAGACAGAGATGGAGACGTGGCAAAGTAACCAAACAAAGACCTTGACCGTTAGGTCCAAGTACCTTAATTAGTATAGAGCGTTAGACTTTAGAGCATTAAACAATAAGTACTCACCAGGCTAGACGTCTTGGATGGCAAAAAAAAATGTTATGAAACCAATCTTCTTTTTGAAAAGTGGTAGCTCAGTGACTACGGTGATGAACAACTAAGTTGTTGTTTGGATAACCACGAAAAATTGGATTCAAGCCCCACCACCGCCAGTCTGCCACTGTTGGGTCCTTAAGTAAGACCCTTAACCCCTCCTGCTCCAGGGACGCTGTATCAGCACTTTCTAAGCTGAGATATGCTAAGAATTGTGCTGTAGAGCATATAACAAATTAGCCCCTTTAATATAAAGATTGTAAGTTCAAACCCTGGGACCAGCAGGCTGCCAGTTCTGAGCCCTTGAGCAAGGCCCTAAACCCTCAGATGTATAAATGTAAATGTCACTCTGGATATAAGGGTGTTTTTTTTTTAATGACAGTTAAAAATATTTTTTATATTAGAATATTCAATTCAATTCAGTTTTATTTGTTTGGCGCTTTTTACAATGGTGATTGACACAAAGCAGCTTTACACAATCAAAGAAATTATAAGATGAAAATGAAAACAGAAATCAGTTTGTCCCTGATGAGCAAGCCGGGGGCGACGGTGGCAAGGAAAAACTCCCTGAGATGGAAATAGGAAGAAACCTTGAGAGGAACCAGACTCGACAGAGAACCCATCCTCATTTGGGTGAAAAACAGAATTTTAATATAAAATTCTACAATTTATTCTTGTTATACATTTAATAAAAATAAAAAATACTAAATATTTCTTTTGTTTTTATTTTCCAGGCAGTAAAATGACAGTATTGACAATTTTGGCTTAGGGTTAAAAAACAGAAATAAAACAATTAATAAATATCGGTTCTGCATATCGCTTATCACATAAACGAGAAAATAATCGGTATCAGTATAAGTTTAAAAAAATCTATATATTGTTCAATCAGTTATCAAAACTTTTAAAAGCGTATATGTTTAAGAAGGTCATTAATCAATGCTACTGGAATGCCACTCTGTGTGTCTCTGTCTCTCCCTCAGTTCCTGCCCCAGTTCGAGACTTGCAGATTGATCATGAAGGTCACACAGACAGTGTGCTGCTCAGCTGGAGACGAGCTCCCGGTAGTCTAGACAGATACACCGTTTCTCTGGAGGGCTCGGATCAGCCGGAACAAAACCTTCAACCCGAACACACTCACACAATCTTCACAAACCTTCAGCCTGGACGATTATACACTGCTGTGGTGCGCAGCTGGAGTGGAGAACTTACAAACACTGTCTCTTTAGTGGGGCGCACAGGTCTGTGTAACCAACTATAACACACACACACACACACACACCAAGCCAGGAAGACCTATATAGCAGGTGTCAGATATTCAATCGTCTATAAATTGATATATTAGCTGAACAAATGGATGTGTGGAATTGTCTATCTGAGATATGAGATAGAGAGATGGACAGACAGACAGACAGAAAGACAGACAGACAGACAGACAGCTATATAGATAGATAGTATCTATAAATAGTTGAATAGGTAGTTAGGTAGTTAGGTAGGTAGTTAGGTAGATAGATAGATAGATAGATAGATAGATAGATAGATAGATAGATAGATAGATAGATAGATAGATAAGAAAAATTTCCACATTTTTTTCTTTTTTCACCCAAATTTTAACAACATTTAAACAAGTTACTCTGAAACATCTCACTACACAAACATCAACAACATGGGTGGCTTGCTATTTTAATTACACCCATCAAAGTAATCAATTCACAAAGACTCTTACAAATGAGTTTGGTCAAACTAAAGATGAAGCTTTATTTCAGCGTGTATGCTATTCTAATGTTCTCCACTCTTTCTCCATGCAAAGTCATGTGACTGTATGGATTTGTGTTTATTCAGGTCCAATAGTATTAGTGAGATCAGACAATGATGATGTAATATTGAGGAGGTCTGGGGTTCAGTTGGGGTTCCAGTTCATCCCAAAGTGTTGAGTCAGAAACAGGACTCTGTAAAGGACATGACAGTTCTTCTGCTTCAAAACATCCAGAACACAGCGTGTCTTCATGGAGATCAGGGGTTGTGTGCACAGGGACATTGTTATTCTGGGACAGGGTTTGAGTCTCGCATTCTAGTCATTATGTGTTATTGGGTTGGAGAAGAAGCACATTAAAGCTTCTCTCTATCTCATTCCAGTTCCCGAGCCTCCTACGTTTTTAACCATCAATGATGTTGGCCCTGTCGGCACGGTGGAGGTAATATGGCACGCGCCTGCTAGAGGAGACTATGATGACTTCGAGGTAAAATGGTTGCCACGAGATACGCTGTCTATGTCCAGACCCAATCCCATGAGACGCATCGTGTCTGGTCTGTACCCTGGCCGGCTGTATAACTTCAGCGTGTCGACTGTGAGCGGCGGAACACCAGGACCGGTCAGTTACAGCACGGCTGTTCACCACTCCATCCGCACAGGTGACCACACACACACACACACACGAGAGATACCGAGGTGTAGCCAGAAGGAGGCGTGTTAGAGTGGGGAAAATAGTGGTGTTAATTTTGCATTCAGTGACGAATAAAGAACTTTTGAATGTAGGTCAGTTCACTGAAAGCTGCTTTGACAAATTTTGTTTGAGTTCATTCCAAAGTAGGAAAAGTCTAAATTGGGTTCCAACAACACTGACGCACAACAAACAAACAAACAAACAAAACTTCAGATTTATAATTCAGACTGTACAGCCTGGTGGGAACCAAATGTCAAATGCCTGTAAGGAATTCAGGCTGGTGCAGATGGACACAAAGCAAACTGCAGCAGATAGATGGTCCTCATAAGGATACTCAGACAGAATATGTGTGTGTTTGTCTGTGTGTTGTGCCTTTAAGTGGTGTGTGGTAATAAATATTTGTATGTGTTATTGGTGTCTGATGTTTTTAGGTGTATTTGTGTGTAAAAATATGTGTGTGTGTGTGATGTGTTTTTAAGGTGTGTGTAAATATAAGTGTTTGGTGTGTTTTGGTAGTGTGTGTTATAAATATGAGCGCGTGAGATGTTATTTGTGGTGTGTGTGTTAAATAAGAGTGTGTGTGTGTGTATAGATGAGTGTGTGGTGTATTGTTTGTGGTTGTGTGTGTGTGTATAAATATGAATGTGTAGTGTGTTTGTTGTTGTGTTGTGGTGTGTATATATATATATATATATATATATATATATATATATAAATATGAGTGTGTGTGGTGTGTTTTTTTGGTGTGTGTGTGTGTATAAAATATGTGTGTGGTGTCTGTAAATATAAGTAAGTGGTGTGTGTGTATAAATATGTGTGGTGTGTTTTTTGTGGTGTGTGTATAAATATAAGTCAAGTCAAGTCAAGTTACCTTTTATTTATATGGCGCTTTTAACAATTGGGATTGTTTCAAAGCAGCTTTACAGAAATACATCAGAAACGACAATATTAAACATTCATTAAAACACTCAATTTGATTGATATCTATACATTTAGAAGCCCCAACTTAGTTTGTTTTTTCGAATTGGTAAGTTTTGCTGGGTTGCGAAGAAATATATAGCTGAGTGTTATCAGCATAGCAGTAAAAGCTAACACCGTGTTTCCTTATAATATCTCCCAGTGGTAACGTGGAAAAAACATTTTAAGAAAAAAATTATTTGTGATGATACTACCTTTTCTAGTATCTTAGACAGAAATGGGAGGTTTAAGATCGGTCTGTAATTTACTAGAGCTTTGGGATCAAGTTGTGTTTTTTTAATGAGCGGCTAAATAACAGCTAGTTTAAATGTTTTGGGAACAAAATCCTATTATCCTAATGACAATGATAAATTAATTATGTTCAGAGGTGGAACTATGACTTTAGGAAATACCTCTTTTAGGAGCTTAGATGGTATAGGGTCTAACATGTAATATGTTGTTGGGTTAGATGATTTGATGAGTTTATAAAGTTCTTCCGCTCCTATAGTAACGAATGAGTGGAATTGTTCTTCGGGGGATCCATAGCATGATCCTGCGGCTGTTTGCTGCATGTTGACAATTTTATCTTTAAAAGTATCGATCTTTGAATTAAAGTAATTCATAAATTCATCACTGCTATGCTGAAAGGAAATGTCAACACTTGTTGATGCTTTGTTTTTAGTTAATTTAACTATATGGAATAAATACCTAGGGTTATGTTTGTCCTCTTCTAGAAGAGATGAAAAGTAATCAGATCTAGCAGTTTTTAAAGCATTTCTGTGGGATAGGCTACTTTCTCGCCATGCAATACGAAATGCCTATAGTTTAGTTTTTTCTTCAGCTGCGCTCCATTTTTCGGGCTGCTCTCTTTAAGGCGAGTGTGTGCTTGTTATACCATGGTGCCAAACTATTTTCCTTTTTATCTTTCTTAAGCGTAATGGAGCAACTGTATTTAAAGTACTATAAAAGACCAATCTCCATATTTTCAGTTACATCATCGAGATTTTCCGAGGTATTGGATATACTGGGAAAAATCAGGATGATTTCTTACAAAACAGTCTTTTGTGGAAAAAGTAATGGTTTTTTTAATTATCTAGGCGTTTATAGTATTTTCTAGTTTGGGGGACAGACACAGTCTCTATAGTGTGATATTTTCTAAGAGTCTCTATCTGCTGTGAATTAACTGAATTCTGTGCGGACTGTGAGGTGAGGCGGCTGGCAGACGGACGTTTAGCCAGACTGTCTGCTTCCTGAACTGGGCTTCAGTTAGTCTACTGCCAACCCTAAGACTAATTGGCAAATTTCTAGAGAGAAGAGCGACACCACCCCAGGTGGGATAAATACCATCTCTTTTTATCAGGTCAGGTCTGCCCTAAAAACTCCTTTAATTGTCGATAAAAACTATGTTATTTCGCAGGCACCATTAAGACATCCAGCTGATGACAATCTGCTATGTATCTCTTCACCACCGTAAGCAGGGAAAGGACCAGAGCAGATTACTGTGTTTGACATCGTACTTGCGTATACACCTCTTTAAAGTTATTTTTTGTGATCTCCGACTGGTGAAGTTGAACATCATTAGCGCAGGCATGAATAACAATCTTACTAAATTTACGCTTAGCATTAGCCAGAACTTTTAAATTTGCCAAGATGTCAGGCGATCTGGCTCCCGGTAAAAAATGGACTATGGTAGCTGGAGTCCCTATTTTCACTTTCTGTACAATAGAATCACCAATAACTAGAGCTCTTTCATCAGGTTTCTCAGTGGGTGCATCACTGAGTGGGGAGAACCTGTTTAATGTTTTTTCCAGGAACTGAAGAGCGGTATTTTAACCCGCGACCCTGCTGCACGGGCCCTAGAACCGGAACCGTATTATGTATGGGATTCCCTGAACTATTCACATCCAAAACAGAATCTACAGCCCTCACATTCTTACTATTCTCAATGAAAGTTTGGATGCATTCTCTACATTAATCGCATGTAAAGCCCTCACTGCTGACAGAGAGAGATAAACTGTACATATGGCAGGTGGTGCAGACAACAGGAGACGAAGCCATTACTTACCGTTAATAAAGTACTGCTGTTGTTGATGCTGATGATGAGTGTGTTGTGTTTTTGTGGTGTATGTGTGTGTGTGTGTGTATACATATGAGAGTGTGTGTATATAAATATGAGTGTGTGATGTGTTTTTTGTGGTGTTTATGTATAAATATGAGTGTGTGGTGTGTTTATTGTGGTGAGTGTGTGTATAAACGTGCAGTGTTTTTGTTGTGTGTCCATGTTTGTGGTGTTTATGTATAAATATGAGTGTGTGGTGTGTTTTTGTTGTGTGTGTTTGTGTATAAATGTGCAGTGTTTTTGTTGTGTGTCCACGTTTGTGGTGTGTGTGTATAAATGTGTAATGTGGTTTTTGTGGTGTGTTTGTGTGTATGTGTGTATGTGTGTGTGTGTGTATAATCTGCAGTATATCTCGGCTTCTCTGGGTCGACTGATTCTGTCCCAGTTTTCTGTTCTGCGTCTCTTCTGTGTGTGAAGTTTTGTTTAAAGAATAGAAATCAGGCTGCCGTCTGTGCAGTGCAGCTGCTGCTGAATTAACACCTCGTCTGTGTGGTGGCCCAAAAACAGGGAACATTCCGCTTCCGCCCGAAATCTCAAACTACTCAAGTACGTACTAGATTTAAACAAGTTCCCAATAAAAAAAAGTATGGTTACAGGTAGTATGAATAAATTTCCGACATACTACATCCGTCGTGTTGATATTAATCATATAACATACGACATCACAGCAGCGCAGATATTAAAGTTAAATAATGTTGAACTTAAATAATGTTAAACAAGTGCAATTTAAGTACTTTTTTTAAGCACTTACAGCTACTAAAGCACATAAAGTGGTGTGTCTGAGCTTTCCGCCACTTCCACAAATGATGATTACATCGGATAGTAAAGTATCCGTCATGTGCAGACTTCAAACTCCGGGTGGGATTTTATAGATCATCACTTTTCCACGTACTCATTTTCGCTTACTATATAGTATGCAAGTATATGATTTCGGACAGGGCCACTGTTTTCAGATTTTTTTATTCAAGGGTGTTTATAGCAAAAAAACTGCAGTATTGTAGAGTAACTTTATTATAGATCCTGTAGTAAAATCTCCTGTGTTAAATACTGGAGTGTTTTTGAATCTTACTCTAATAAATATATGATATAATTGATTGTATGAATTCGACTCCACTTGTTCTAGTAACTCTACTAGAGTCAAATTAACAAATGACTCCATTAATGACTCAGTGAGTCAATTTTCTCCAACTGGATTCTACTGTATGTGTGAAAAGCTTCACAGCACAAATCAGAGTAAAAAGAGAATCAATACAAAATCAAAACAAACCCTTTATTTTTTAGTGCAGATTTTTGGGGGTAAATCTTGGCTGGATTGTTGAACTTTAACCCGAATGGATGATCTGATCATTGGTGTTGATTAGAAATGGGAATCTGGTCTTTCACACTGGAACACACTGATCCCCATTAACACCTCTGTTTCCCAAAGAGCAACTCTTTCCAATATTATTGATCAGTTCACTACAGTTCTTTCTATAGTACCACGCAAACATTAACCCAGTGGAAATACTAGAACAAACTCCAAAATCCTTTAGTAAATAGCAGAATATCATCCGGTTTAGTGGTTAAGGTTTAGAGCGGTGGTGGCTTAAATGGTTAAGATGCTGATCCGAAATCCAGATATACTTGGGTTCAAGCCCCACCACCATCAGTCAGCTACTGTTGGGTCCTTGAGCAAGACCCTTAACCCTTCCTGCTATCATATCTGACCCTGCACTGTGACCCCGACTTTCTAAGATATGATATGCAAAAAAACTAATTTCACTGTGCTGTAAAAAGTATATGTGACAAAATAAAGACATTTACTTTTTTTAAATCACAGTCGCCTAGTTTAATCTAGTAACTCAAAGGAAAGTGTACTACAGTATTTACTCCAGTTTATCAATTCACTACAGTTATAATACACTGAAGTATAAAATACTAGAGCTAAAGTTAGTGTGGGACACGTTACTAAAACTAATGACTTGTAACATGTAACACTTCTTACAGTATTTTGTGTGTTGGCCCAAAAAGAACATTCTGGCTCTGAAATCACAAACTGCTGAAATATGTATTACATTTCAGTAAGTACACACTTAGCGACCATTAAAAAAACTAATATAGTATGGTTACAGGTAGTATAAATTAAATTCGGACTTACTACATCCGCAATTTTGGTATTAAAAGTAAATATGTTAAATAAATGAAATAGGCACAAAATAGAATAAATTATTCTTAGAAATCATTGTACACTAATCTACACTAGTTTAATGTTGTACTATAAACTAAACAAGACTCTGTGTAAGCCAATAATCATCAGGTATGTGGTCATCTCCCACCCCCACCACACACAAACCACTTACCAGTTATCAGTTATGTGGTTATATCCCATCTTAGTAACATGTTGATCTGGTAAACTGGCTGCTGGAATGATTGAGAGGATTAAATCTGGGATGAGACACAGAGTGTTGATGCTCCTGTGCGATAAATTACCATTTGACATCATCATGAAAGGCATTTATTCAACAAGTTTTTTTCTTTTTTTTCTTGCATGAGTTTTTGAATTATTCATTGCGGCATGCTGTAAAAAAAAAAAAACAATCACTGGCATTCGCTGATGAAGAGTCATGGAGAGTCTTTTGATTTCGCTCTGGTTGTTTGGTGCCGCACTCGAAGCGTCTCGCTCCTGCTGGCTGACCTGATTTGACTGATGATCTGATCATGCAGCAATTACGGGACTTTGCGTGTTTCTTTTTTCAGCTTGTTGTCCATAAGAGAATGTTGGTCTTATACGCTATCCATCGTCCACATTCTCAGGGACAAGGAAGGGACTCTTGCTTCAAAGTTCACACCAAATCGGTGGTCTTATTCGGGTTATTTTGCACAAATGGACTCAGTGATACAGCTTCCAGTTATCCGTCTTATACTCTTCATTCTTCCTGCTTTATACTCATTCTACTCATTGCTAAGAGCTCTCGAGATTAATCAAGTGTTTTTAAAAGATGATTGGCTTAATTTGCTTAAGAACAAAACTCTTTAATTATTTCCCTCTTCACACTCCTTACTATCAGTGGGGATCAACAGCTCTTCTTTTTTTCTTCTTTTATAGATAGAAAGAATGCCATCGTATTTGCGATCGTGACCATGTCGCAAACAAGGATAAGCTTTACGTTTTTACATTTTCTTTACATTTTTATGAGATGAAACATGACGCTTAGGCAATAGAACTGTGATTTGCTCCTGTACATGTCAGTCAGATGGCCAATAAAATCCAGAACCTCTGCTGTCAGTGTAAAACTGATTTATTCTGTGGACAAGAATAAGTGTAATAACTATGATACAGGGTGTTCTTAGCCATTTATTACACCTAATATACTGAGACTTCAGCTTGAACACATACAATGTACTTTTAGGTTGATTCAATACAATACAAACACACAATATAACACGGCGTGGAATTACAGACAGAGAGACATTTCACATATTAAGGATAAAAATCATTTTTATTAAAGCAAGAAACCCGTTAACACACAACTCCAAACCGCTACACTACAACCACAACTGTACCACATACAACATCTGGAGCAGTTCAGAATCAATATTTATCTTCATATTATTATAACATCACAAAAACATTACAGATATCAATCAAATCTATCAGACATTTAAAGGCTGTAAGTCAGTGTTACCGCTCGGCGGCGCTGGGCTGGAAGTGGAGAATAAACTCTTTCCCGCGAAAGCTAGTTATCTTCGGGGTACCAAACTCTCCTCACCATCTACAACTTTTCTGTAAATTCAACTGTACAGATGTGTTTTGCTAGTCTGTGCTAGGCTGTAACAGTTTATCTCTGATCAACCAATCAGTAAAAATGCTGACGTCATTGTACGCCAGCTAGCGGGCCCCTGAGGCGGATTCAAAAATCTGATTTGTTAAAGAAACAGTGTTTAATAATATTAACCAATGATCAATCTGCCACTGCTAATATAGTGTAAGTTCCACGGGCAGCGCTACTGATTCTGAAGGCAGATTAGATTAACATGGCAGCACATAGAAACTGAAATCTGATTGGATAAAAAATCTAACATCCACATCCACGTACTGGAAGCAGTGCAGCGAGAGAAACACTACGAAATGAAGAGAATAAACTGCTGGAATAAATTATTACAATGTAATAGAAAAAATATTAGAATTTAGGTTGTAAATGTAGGTCAGTGTTTCTGATAGTGCTTAGACAGCAGAGAAGGACTTACTGACCTGGACTGACCACCACTGGTATTTGTATATTCTGTGGAAGGAATAGGACCAAAAAAATGTTCATCCAATCAAAAGGTTCAGTCCAAACATTACAATAGGCTTTTCTCTGTACACCATATTCACACAGACAGGATACAAAAAAAAGTCTGGATCAAAACAGAGTGAAAACCTGAATTAATATCTGTGTTGTGTTTCTACAATGGAGTCGACTACAGGGGTCAAAGGGTCTAAACGATGATGTCATGGTTACAGTATTTCTTTTGGACAGGTAGGAATATAGTGTGTTTGAATTTTGTTGTGTTTTGTTAGGAACCCATAGTTTATGTAGTTTGTGTATCTTTATAAATTAGTTCATCTCCAGCAAAAGTGTGTAAATGGTGTAACTTATATGGTGTAACTAACTGTGTTATAAGTATGCGTTTATAGTATGTATCTAGTTTGCGTTCAGGAGGCGTGGGTTTGAAAGGCAAGTGTGAGACGTAAACTTTCAGTGCTATCATGCTATAGTTAGCATTTTCTAACTATAGCACGTTAAGTCAATAATCAAAAAGTTGCAAATATATGGCCTGTAATTGTGAAACAGATTTATTTATTTATTTATCTAAATTTTTGGTTCCAACCCCATTCTTAATTCTATTTCCATGTTCCAAAGCTACGCCCTAGGAAGAAATATAGATCAGGAGATTAAATTTCCAGTCAGTTTTTTTTTCTGTAGCTCTATGTAACAATCGTGTACAAGGAGACTGAATCTAAATATGATTTAAAAAAAATATTTTCAATGTTATTTAAAGTAATAAATAAAAAAACAACAAATTGCACCTTTAATGGAATGCGTTTGAGATGTGAGGTACAACGATTCAATTGTTTTTGTCTAATTGCAGTAATATATCACGTCCTCATCCATGTGTATTTTTAATTCTTTATAATAAACGTGATTTCTTCTCTTTCTTTAGCTCCAGGACAGGTCCAGAGCTTCCACTGTCATCCCTTGAGTTCCAAGTCTCTGTCATGCTCCTGGAGGCCACCGGCATCTGATTACAGTATGTACTTCATCGAATGCAGGAGGCAAGGGTCAAAAGAGCCAGTGTACAATCGCACACTCGGTGCTAATACACAATCTCAGCACTTCGACAAGCTGGAACCTTTCAGAAACTACACCGTCTCCATTACGGTGATCTCTGGAGATAGGAGAGGGGTCTGGGTCCAAAACAGCACCTTCACCATGATCGACCGTAAGTTCATGTCTGTGATGATGACTTATGAAACACCGCAGCCCAAATCTGTAAACATCATTTATAAAAAGAGAGAGAGAGAGAGAGAGAGAGAGAGAGAGAGAGAGAGAGAGAGAGAGAGAGAGAGAGAGAAAGAAAGAGCGGGAGAGAGAGATTTGTAGAGAAAAACTCACGCGAAACTGACGCAAATTCTGAACTTCCTTCTAATTTGCTTGATTAAAAGCATAAACATTTTTTGTTCTTCTGTTAAAAATAGCTGAGAAGTAAACAAACCAAAATCATCAGTTTCCTCATAAACATGTGGATTAAAATCATAAGAAGAAGAAAATGAAGAAAGAAAGAAAGAAAGAAAGAAAGAAAGAAAGAAAGACATTAAAAATTCTATAATAAAAAGAATCATTATTACTATTACTGTTATTGTTATTATTATTATTATACCACTAAAAATAACTAACTGTTAGTGATGCTAGGTTTTTTAAATAAATATCGGTAATTACTTTTCCTTTCTAATCCTGTGTCACACCTCTGCTCAGTGCAAAGGGAACTAAAAATAAGAACTCTGACCTGATTTAGACTCTAACAGGGGCGAGTGAGGTAAAGTGCTCGTTTAGGGGAGTGAGTCAACAAAAGGTTCTGATCATCCAAACTCTTTATTATAAACACAAACACAGCTCACTGAAACCTCATAACAGCACAACATCACAACCTCATTTCACATCATCACCAATCACAATTCACAACATCTCAATTTCACACATCACAATCATTCACAACAATCTTTCAGCACAACAGCACAACCATTACAGCATTACAACCTCACAACACATTACAACCTTAAAGTACATCAAAACTTCATTTCACATCATCACAATCCCACAACCTCACAGCATTACAACTTCACAGCATTACAACCTCACAATACCTCTTTTTAACATCATAACAATCATACAACAGCACAATCTTTCAGCATTACAACCTCACAATACATCACAACCTCATTTCACATCATCACAATCCCACAACAGCACAACCTCACAGCATTACAACCTCACAACACATTACAACCTCACAATACCTCTTTTTACATCATCACAATCCCACAACAGTACAACCTCACAATACATCACGTCCTCACAATACATAACAACCACATTTCACATCATCACAATCCCAGAACAGCACAACCTTACAGCATTACAACCTTACAACACATTACAACCTTACAATACATCACAACCTCATTTCACATCCAACCAACCATCAAAAAATCACAACCTTATATTACATCACAGCCTCATTTCGCAAACTCATAAGCACACAACAGCACAACCATTACAGCATTACAACCTCACAACACATCACAATCCACACAACACACTACAACCTCATTTCACATCCAACCTTACATTACAGTACAACCTCACATTACATCACAGCCTCACATCAAACCACAACCTCAATTACATCACAGCCTCACATCTCAACTTCACATTACATCACAATCTCACCCACTTACAGCAGCACAGGCTCACATTACGCATTCACAGAGGCACAACCTCATAAACTCCAAACACTAATTCACCTCACATCACAAACTTGCAAAATCACAAACTCAGACCACTCAACACAACCTGAGACCATCACACCTTTACAATGCCACACACTCCCATCAGCACATCACAACCTGTTCCCACGTCTCCTTACATGACAACCTTGCAACATCACAACCTCATAATCTTAAATGACAAAAATAATATTATCAGGATATCACAACCTTATGACACAACAGCACACCATCACAACTGTACAACACCACAATATTACATTACACCTGCAACCACATTCTTTACATCTGCCAGACTGCCAGATTGAATCATCATAGAATGTGTTCACTTTGACCTGTAATAAAACATAGAGGGTCAGTCGAATAAATTTTATTGCTATGGTTCATTAACAAGCACAGAAAAGAATGTTGGTGTAAAGAGAAGGACAGTCTGGTGTTGCTCAGCTCACCTCCTCTCAGACGACTCCTGGGAACAAGTCTGCACACAGACTTAAATAAAAGAGTCACTCAAATAGCTCAAGCCACCTGGGAGAAAGAGCGAGCGAGTGAAATGTAAAGAACTGAGCGAGAAAAGAGAAAAAGAAAGAGAAGAGGAGAGAAGAGAAGAGAAGAAGAGAGAAAAGGATAGGAAAGGAGAGAAGTAGAGGAAGCAAGGAGAGGAGACCAGAGAAGTGAGGAGAAGAGGAGAAAAGAGAGCATAGGAGAGAAAGGCTGATGGGAGTTTCAGATTCTGCGTCTTCAAAGGGATGATGAGGAGAAAAGAAAGAAAGGAAAGAAAGAGAGGACACAGCTAACAGAATCAGACTAAGCAGCATTAAATCACAAATCCTCCAAATGGCTGTGATGAAAACCGCATGTGGAGCAGATTTATAGCTCGGGTCTTGATTTTAATGACTTCTTTCCTCTTTTTGCACAGGATTTTACAGCCCAGTGCGTTTACTTTTATGATTAAATGTCATTAAACAGTAGATCTATTCTTTATTCTGTAAGTGAGCTGGATGCCTGGGCAAAGGCAAGGCAAGGCAAGACAGGGCAAGGCAAAGCAAGGCAAGGCAAGGACAGGGCAAGCTAAGGCAAGGAAAGGCAGGGCAAGGCAAAGCAAAACTACCTGTGGTTTAAGCTCTCTAACATGTAGGTTGTTGTGTTGCAGGTCCCCCAGTGCCCCAGGACACAGTAAGGGTCAGTGAGCGAGCAGCCCATATTACCCAGTCCACCATCTCCTTTAAGTTCAACTGTAGCTGGTTCAGCGACACCAACGGAGCCATTCGCTACTTCACTATTATTGTAGCTGAAACTGATGGTACGTCTGCTCCCAAAAACTTCATACAAACAAAACATAGACTCAGTGTATGAAGCAGATTTTTTTTGGTTTCACTTTAATGCTACAGAAACTTTATTGATTACAGTGACTGCTCCCTTCTGCTACTGGTCATTATCAAACTCTTGTTATTTCACCACTGTTATAGATTTTTTTTTTTTTAAATCTTAAACAAAAAAAAAAAAAAAAAAAAAAAAAAAAAAAACTAAAATCAACGTAAATTATATATATTTGCTTTATTTTAACCTTGAAAAAGTAGATACATTCAAGATATTTTAGGAAGTTCTGTGCAAATGTTTCAGGCAGGTGTGAAGAAATGCTGTAAAGTAAGAATGATTTTTAAAATATTAATGTAATTGTTTATTTCATTAATTATTAACAAAACACAAAATAATTACACAGAAAAAACACAACTCAACAATCCCACTGTCAGGGGTAGTCCACTGAGACAAGACATTTTGTGAACCCAAGTACGGTTTATTAACTGTGTGACTATTTACGCAAGACCATCGCAAGACAAGACCATCGCAAGACCATCGCAAGACCGCATCGCATCGCAAGACCATAGCGCAAGACCATCGCAAGACCATCGCAAGCAAGCAAGACCATAGCAAGACCATAGCAAGACCATAGCAAGATCCATAGCAGACATAGCAAGCTCATAGCAAGCTCATAGCAAGCTCATAGCAAGCTCATAGCAAGCTCATAGCAAGCTCACAGTCGTAACAAGGAAAACCAAACCCCAACGACAAGCCAGACAGAGGGGCTATAAATACACCAGACAAAACGAGGAACACCTGTGAACACTTAGGAACAAACTAACCAATGACAAGTACAAGGGGAAGCACATGACAAAAACCAGGAAGTAAACAAAACATGACAGAAGCTAGCTTAGCTGGCTAACCTAGCCACTAAGCTAACAAAACAAAACAAGACAAGACAAGACAAGACACAACATGAAACAAGAACCTTACACCCACACATACAGCCAACGTCATCAAGAATTATCATTAGCATAGAGAAGAACAAGGAGTCCTGGAAATGATGGTTTGGCTCCCAACAGAACCCCTGATCTTGGCATCATGCAGTCTTTCTTGGTTTACATAAACAGACAGAAAGATTTGCGGTAGTATTTATTCAGTTCGCCAACTGTTTGGAACATAAAAACCTTCCTTTAAGTTCCTTTAATAATTGTGTAGTCAGGTATTCTCTTCATTTTGTTGGCTGATAAAATTGACTGTATATATATGACTAGTACTGGACCCTGATATGGCCACCAGTATTTTTTCTTATGAGATGATGGACAGTTTTGGCCACAACACTCCCATTTTATGAGGTCACATATTCATATATAGTCAATGATTACTAATAATCAAAAATTATTTTAAATATAAGTCTACAACCCAAACTTCGATTTACTTCCCAGGTTTGGAGTCCGTGTTGCCAGAACACAGGCATCCTCTTCCCTCGTACCTGGACTACAAGCACAACAGCTCCGTATCAGCTTACCAGACCAGCTACTTTCAGAGCCTGTGTGAGGACGAGGAGGATTCAGCCAACCTGGTGTACGAGATCAAGCTCGGGGCTGGGATGGCTCGTCTGGGAGGAGCTTGTGAGCAAGATATGGAGCCCAAACAGAGAGGGAAATTTTTCTGTGATGGGCCTCTAAAATCCAGAACTGCTTATAGGTACTAAAGAGAAATTAATCAGAGAAAGTGTTTTTAATGTCCCCACCATTAGTGTAGCTTCTGTAACACTAAAAGTTAGTAATGTTTTATAATTCACAGAATGTAATTACACTGCAGTCACTGACCATCTGTTAAACTAATAGCATCCTATTAACAAGCTCAGGCACACATTGTAGAACATATCTGTTTTTTAGAAGTTTTATGACCCGCTGACTGTGTGCAAATTTTTTATCTAAAAAAAAAAAATCCTATTCCTGATTTTATTCCTGCCTCTAACCCTCCCCGTTCTGTTTTTGCTCACAGTCCAAAATCACTTGTTTTAGTCTAATTAACAGTGTGGAAGGATGGATAGATCGATGAATAGATAAATGAATGGATAGATAGGTGGATGGTTTGATAATAAATCAGTGCATAGCTAAATGGATAAATGTATGAAAGTATGAATTGTTTGTTGCTTAGCTAGCTAGCTAGCTAGCTAGCTAGCTAGATAGATAGATAGATCGTATATATAGATGTGTAGTTGATGTAATATAAAGATCTATGGATAACAAGAGTAGATGGATGGAAAAATAGCTAGATGGTGGGATAGATGGATGGATGTGTGGTTGGTTTAATAGATAGATCAATCGATGGATGGATAGATGGATCAATATCTGACAGACACACATATATAGACACTTAAACACATGGACAGACCGACTGATAGGTGGATACCTAAAAAAAACTTGCAGCATTTTACATTTTAACCCAGTTAATAGAACTAAAATAATTTTCCCATTAAAAATGCGTCTAATCAAAACTTCTTAATTAAAGCAATGAAGATTCAATTTTAAGTCATCATCCACTTCTTAGAAAGGAATGAAAACTGTGGATAAAAGTGTACACGAGTACCTGAGTGTCTAATACCCAGTGGACAAAAAACTGGAATTCTCTTCTATATTTTGTCACACTCCATAGTAAAGCTTAATGATAAATTAGACCTTTATCTAGGAGCAATATTTTTCAGAAAGGTTTTAAAAAAATCAAAACCTTTAAACATCTTTAGAGTAGCTGGTAAAATCGACCCTTTTCCTACTATTTGGTGAAAGAGGTTTTAAACAGAGCTTTGTGTTTGGTCCCAGGTTGAGTGTCCGAGCCTTCACTCAGCTCTTTGACGACGAGGACAGGGAGATGTCTCACCCTCTGTTTAGCGACACTTATCTCTCACTCCCGCTCTGGACGCAAGCAGGTGAGTCCCTGATACACTCCATCGCTTCACCACTGAACTAGAAGCTGAACTAAAAGAGCTTGTTCTTCCTATCAGAACCACTGGGAGGCGTGGCCGAGGGCATCAGCGCCGGCTTGTTTCTCATCGGGACCATGATCGCCGTGACCGCCTTACTGATTTACAGGCAGAGGATTCGCAAAGTGTAAGTGTGAGCACAAAAACACACGTCCTCACGCACAAATGCTCATCTGTTTCCTGCTGAACGACAAGCTATTAGCAGAGGCTAATGAGAAACAGGAAAGATGGACATCTGGAACACACTGATAATAAAATAAAGACCTGAAACAGAGAGAGAGAGAGAGAGAGAGAGAGAGAGATGTAGATCCTTCTCACAATCTGCTTAATAAGTTGCACTAACATGATAATTACAAGCTGAATATAATGCTATGATACCATACAACCAGGGGCAAGTTGGCTTCAGTGTCTCCTGCATTATTGCATAAGGTTGGTTTAGTCAGCAGTCATATTATAACAGCAAGCCTAAATGTTTGCATCCTTACTGGTCTGCTATTATTTAATTATATGGACTTTTTGGGCTGAACTTGGCAACCCTCAAAACAAACATCTTTCACTGTCATTCACTGTCTATTTTTTTCTTTTCAAAATTTTTGCATTCCTTTGGAAAAAAACATATATTTGCACAAATATGCACAAAAGACCCTATGAGCTCCCTGAAGACATAGGGTCTTTCATAAAGTGTGCAATTTTGGAAGAGTACACTTTAAATAATGAGTGCACAAGGGAACAAATGCACTTCGGCATGTCATTTATCTGCGTCAAACATTATCGTTGGCATACCCCTCTGACAAAAATGGCGGTGCGGGTTGTAACGTTGTTCGCAGTATTACTGCTAAAAATGATAACTACATAAATAAACTTTTACTTACACTTAATTTAATCCTTGTCCATTTTGTCACACACTCTCCAAAAGTTCGCCAAAACTGCTATGCTTTTTTCACTTTTTTTCCTTCATTGGTATAAAACGTCACACAACCAGATGAATTCTGGGTAATATCATTAAGCTAAATCCGCTTGGACCCGCACTTACTGAAAGTGTGCTTTAAGGGCACAAGTAGGAGGGGATCGAAAAGCGTATTGTACAACCACACCCTATGCACTTGCATACCTACACCTAAACGAGGGGCATAAGGGTGTAAGTCCGGGTATTGCCACAGGGCTATGCTGTGTTCCGGTTGGAGTGGAAGAATTTGACACCTTTGGAATAAACTGGAACACCAACTGCACCCCCAGACCTTCTTAGTGTTACTAATATCAATAATACTACTAATACTATTGTACCTGAATGAATACAAATCCACACAGTCACATGACCTAATTTAGTGGAAAGTGTATTTGTACTTAGTTATGTTCTTAGATTATGCAGTATTATATACAAGATATGACAATTTAATTCATGAAAACCCCCCCTGGTGAACCAGTACTACATTCTTCAAGTGTTTATTTGTGTGTGTAGGGCGGTGCAGGAAAGCCCCCTGGTCAGAATGAGTATGTGGAAGGACATGCCTGCCTCAGGGATGTACACAGGGGTCAGAAGGTATGAGATGATTACTTCTAGTTTTTCCTGAGTGTTTATTATCTGAATCCTCTCTCAGAAATACAGCAACTGCTTACTCATGTCTCGTAGGTCTTCCAGAAGTGTTAGTGAGTAAATCTTGCATTTATTAGCTGCATCCCCTGGAGTTAGCTCTTAGCCAAGCCAAAAGACTCTTCACCTTTATAGGCAGTATTTAATTTGATCAGGGATTTAGAGGATGCAAAGGTATGACTAGGGTGGGATTTAAAACTAAGACGATAATTCCCTTTAGCGTAAAGAAAAATGTGAAGGTTTTTTATAGGTTTTGTGAGTTCTAAACGTTTGTGCAAATGTTTATGTTTGAAATAATGACTGACATTGACGGATCAATGCGATGTAACAAACTGTTGATGTGGAAAGACCAGAATTCTCTTGCAATAATAGACCAGAAACCATTTCTGCTTGCAAATAAAAAGTATTTACCACATCTTAACCACTTCTTCCTTTGCTTCTGTAGTCGTCACGCCATCCACTTTTTTGGTATTTGTTTTACTTTTATTTAAAGTATTACAATATGTATTTTATTGCAATATATCGAAATATATTGTATTGTGACCCATATATCCTGGTATGCATCGCATTATGAGATCATTCCTAATACACAGCCTTTGTCCTATATTTTTTTTACTTTTTTTGAGTATTTTTTCTGTCACATCTTTTTTCACATTTTTTCTTTTTTTTTATACCGGATTGGTCGAGGCTAGGGTTAACAATGACCGCCACCGGCGGCGTTGACCTAGAGTGTGCCGGCAGAAATTTGGCTACTGTTGGTCAAAGGAGGAGAGGAGGAGGACGTGTGAATAGACAGAAAGGCATGAGTGTATGACTAAGAATAGAGATGCTGAATGTTGAGACAATGACAGGGAAAGGTAGAGAGCTGATTGATATAATGGAGAGAAGGAAGGTAGATATATTGTGTGCACAGGAGACCAGGTGGGATGGTAGCAAGGCCCGTAGTATTGGATCGGGATTCAAGTTGTTTAATCATGGTGTGGATAGGAAGAGAAATGGGGTAGGGGTGATCCTGAATCCTTCAGAGTTGCAACAACTACAGAGGCATAAAGTTGATGAGTCATACAATGAAGGTATGGGAAACTGTAGTGGAAGCTAGGGTTACGGTAGTAGGTATTTGTGAGCAGCAATATGGCTTTATGCCCAGAAAGAGCACTACAGATGCAATCTTTGCTCTGAGAATGCTGATGGAGAAGTACAGAGATAATCATCATTGTGTTTTTGTAGACCTGGAGAGAGCATATCACAGGATATCAAAAGAAGAGCTGTGGTATTGTATGAGGAAGTCAGGAATAGCAGAGAAGTATGTCAGGGTGGTGCAGGATATGTATGAGGGAAGCAGGACAGTAGTGAGGTGTGCAGTAGGTCAAACAGAGGAGATTAAAATGGAGGTGGGACTGCATCAGGGATCAGCTCTAAGCCCCTTCTTGTTTGCTGTGGTGATTGATCGGTTGACAGACAAGGTCAGATAGGAATCTCCATGGACAATAATGTTTGCAGATGACATTGTGATCTGTAGTGAGAGCAGGGAGAAGGTGGAGGAAAACCTGAAGTGGTCTAGGTTTGCTCTGGAGAGAAGAGGAGTGAAAGTCGGTCGTCGTCAGACAGAGTACATGTATTTGAATAAAAGGAAGGGAAGTGAAACAGTGAGATAACAGAGTGAAGAGCTAAAGAAGGTACAGGAGTTTAAGTACTTGGGGTCGACAGTCCAGAGCAATAAAAACTGTGTAAAAGAGGTAAAGAAGCGAGTACAGGCAGGTTGGAATGGGTGGAGAAACGTGTCAGGAGTGATGTGTGACACGAGAATATCAGCTACAATCAAGGGGAAGGTGTACAAGGGAGTGGTAAGACCAGCTATGATGTATGGTTTGGAGACAGTGGTGAGACAGCTATGATGTATGATTTAGAGACAGTGGCACTGAGGAAGAAACAGGTAGCAGAGCTGGAAGTAGCAGAGCTGAAGATTGATGTTGGGGTTTTCTTTGGAAGTGATGAGGTTGGACAGGATTAGGAACTAGTTCATTAGGAGGACAGCTCATGTTAGTTGTTTTGGGGAGAAGGTCAGGGAAGCCAGATTGAGGTGGTTTGGACATGTACAGAGGAGGGATAGTGAATATATTGGTAGGAGGATGTTAGAAATAAAGTTACCAAGCAGAAGGCAAAGAGGAAAACCAAACAGGAGGTAGATGGATGTGATAAACGAGGACATAAAGTTAGTGGGTGTGAGTGAAAAGGATGTAGAGAATAGGATTAGGTGTAGACAGATGATTCGCTGTGGCGACCCCTAAAAGGTAACAGCTGAAAGGATAAGAAGTATAAAAGAAAGTGAGAAAGAGTTCAAATCAGTCTAAGTAGTTTCCACACAGATTTTGTCTCGAGCTTCTTCTGCTCGTCTGGATGTAAATAAATGATTAAAGATGCTTACGCGAGGGTTGGAGTGGATGTCTGATGAACACAGACAGATTGTGAGATTAATGTGGGCTGTGAAGCTGTAAAGCAGCTGAGTGAATAAGTCAGGAAGAGAGCAGGGAAATATAAACTCCATTTAATCATGCTTTTTTTCTCCTCCTTTATTGCAGTAACCGTCGATTGGCCTGGTAAGCATTAACATTAATAAATAGCACAGCTGCAACTTGCATGAATTAATTCATTTATTTATTTATTTAATAGTATAGTTACAATGATTATGTTTGTGTGTTTGATTAGCCCCATCAAAGCAGTGCACTTTGAAGCTCATCTTAGTAAACTTCAAGCTGACTCCAATTACCTCCTCTCAGAGGAGTTTGAGGTAAAGCAAACTTAATTGCTCTGACTATCACACTGACATTGGTTCAGCACTGAAACTATCAAAGAATTTCACTCTGACACTGATTCTGACTCAGACTTCTACACTAACTCTGACACTGACTCTAACACTAATTATGAGAATGATTCTGACTTTAATTCTGACTCTTACACTGACACTAATTCTGTCTGGAACTCTTACGCTGACTCTGAGACTGACTCGGACAGTCACTGTTAGTGATTCTAACAATGAGTCTGACTCACACGTTTGCACTGACTCTGATGCTCATTCCTCCACTGACTCTAACAATGATTTAGATATTGACTCTGACACTGACTCAGACCTAACGCTGATTTTGACACTGACACCGACACTAATTTTGGCACTATTTTTAACTTGGACACTGGATTTGACAGATTTTGACACTGACTCTGACATGGACACTGACTTCAACATAGACACTGACTACAACATGGCCACTGACTCCGACATGGACACCGACTCCGACATGGACACCGACTCCTTTAAGCACTAAAAATTGTTATTATTATTATTATTGATGGTCTACTCAAAACTTTGTACATTCCATTTTTCTCTAACAGGATCTGAAGGATGTGGGGAGGAACCAGGCTTTGGATGCTGCTCGTTCACCTGAGAACCGCTGCAAGAATCGATACAACAATATTCTTCCGTGTAAGTCACCTTAATGACACACCACATAAAAATGTATCCGATGTCTGAAATCAAGGTGTACACACATGCAATGAACATCAATGCATCTACAACGGATCCATACCCACCCTGTTTATGCCAAGATTTAGACAGTCTTAGGGCTTTTGTTTAAAATCCTGACTTTTTATTGTGTTTTTGAAGGGAAACGTGCCATGTACTATGTTATTGTAGTGGTTTTGATTAGTAACTGGTGTTCAACACAATTTGTGGATTAACATGTCTGATAGATGTTTGGTGACAAGAACCGATCTGCATCACAGCAATTCAAAAAGCTTTTTGGTTCAACCCTTAACATCATTTGCATTTCTGGCATTCGGCAGAGCCCCTTATTGAAAGAGACTTAAAATTTAAGTCTCCAGACCCGGGGTTGCCTGGAGCGCAACTGCGCCAAATGTATGTGCTGTCACCTTCCTACTACACTACAGTGCCGGCTTTATATTGTTATTCGGTTGAGGGTAAAGAGCCCTGCTGGGGCCCAGCAGCACTGGGAATTGAGCCCATGATCTTCCAAGCAGCAGTCCAACACCTTAACCACTGCAATACCACTTCCTTATAAACCCTGCAACTTTTGTCTTCCTGACTTAAAGTTTATAAAACATAAAATTTTACACAATTTTGCGTTACCCCATGTTCATTTTAAGCAATTAGATCAACAATCATAAAACTAAAACTTTTATATATTTGATTTCAGGCAAGGCTAAAATGATGTACTGTATAGCAACACTTTTATTCTGAACTATGTTGTTACTTATTTCTGTAAAAAAAAAGATAGATTATAGGGTTAGCGGTGGTTAGATGTTAGGGTTAATGGTTAGGTGTCGGGTTTAGGGGTTGGGGTTTAGGGTTAGATGTTAAGGGTTTGGGCTGGAGTTAGGGGTTACGGTTAGGAGTTAAGGGGATGGGGTTAGGTGTTAGTGTTTGGGGTTAGGTATAGGGGATTTGGGTTAAGGGTGTTATGGTTAGCTGGAATAAAGTCTACATGTTCTAGCCAATTTACTCACATGTAATTTGCATCAAAACATTTCTGAGGTGAAAATGCCACACTGGATCAGATGAATTTCTCTGTTTATAAGTTTTGTTTTTTTTCTTTATAGATGATTCAACACGTGTAAAGCTCTCATGCCTGGAGGACGACCCGTGCTCCGACTACATCAACGCCAGCTTCATTCCTGTGAGTCAGCATCACTTTAACATCTATACAACTACATACCGCTTGTTAAAAAAGTAGTGTATGATGAAAATGTTTAACTGTTGACATAAACAGGTAACCTGTACCTCGAAATATAACAGTTTTGTCAATAGTCACTTTATTTGAAACATATGCTTATTATGCAGTTATCCAGACGATGTGGCATGTGGGCACAGCGCATGAATGTTTTAGGAATCTTTATTTTTCCTGGATTTTTTTTTTAAATACCCAAATGGATGAGGTGATAGGGTATCCCAATACCTTTGACCATAGCGTGTAGTTGGCTGATGGTCACAGCAGTGCGGAATCATGTTATAATACTAAATACTGAATTGTGGCATATTTACAATCTTTTTTTTTTTTTTTTTTTTTTTGTTATTACGTTAATTTATTTATTTATTATCTGTAATACTAATAAATCTGGTTTTGTGTACAGGGAAATAATTTCAGGCGGGAATACATTGCCACGCAGGGGCCACTTCCAGGCACCAAGGATGATTTCTGGCGCATGGTGTGGGAGCAAAATGTGCACAACATCGTCATGGTGACGCAGTGTGTTGAGAAGGGCAGGGTGAGTAGCAGACAGAGGCAATACGGGTGCCATAGAAACACATCAACACACACACACACACACACATACACACACACTTTGTGTGTATATTAGTGACTGATCATTAGCTTTAGCAGGAAGAGAAAACAGAGCTGGTGATTATGGTGTCAGAAGGGTACATATGACAGTGTGTGTGTGTTTGTCCATGTCATGCAGGTGAAATGTGATCAGTACTGGCCAGTGGACAGGGAGCCGCTGTACTACGGTGACCTCGTGGTTCACATGCTCTCCGAGTCCGTCCTGCCAGAGTGGACCATACGCGAGTTTAAGATATTTTGCGTGAGTGCAAAACACATTTGATCCAATTTTAACACACATTTTAACTCCCTGATCGTATTTAGACACATACAAAATGACATAAGCTGCTGAGGTTTGAATATTCATTTATCCATCTTTAAAATTAATTATAAAGTAAATACACCAATAATATAATTGGCCATTGGTACTATACATATAACTATAGCCAGTAGGTACACTTGCAATCATGTGGCATGGATTTTTTTCTGCTCACTGCGATTGTAGAGGACAATTATTTATGGTCGGGGTTACGCTGTGCGATGTTTAACAGTCTTTTACAATTGTTGCTTGTCAGACTATTTGAACATGGTCCCCATGTCACACTGTAGGATCTCTGTTGTCAAAACGTCAGACAGTCAAAACACATAAAAAAACACAAGAATTTTGGAGTTTTACGTCGTTAGTCTGTGACATGTTCGGTAACCCACGTTCTCTCGCTAAACAGTAGCTAGCGGGAAACTCCTTTTTCCTCCATAACTCATTAAGTTTAGTTTTCTGCTGTTCTGTCCACCAAACTCATTTACACATTTTCTAAAGGTGGTTTGAAGTTAATTGCGCCATCAGGTTCGGCGCTCCTATTGGTTCTCGGTTTGACGGTTGTCGTCACACTGCAGGAAGGTGATTAAAATCTTCTAAAGGTTCCAGAATTTCTTCAGAGGAAAATTCTGACCGCAAAAGACATTACTCGTCTGTCGGTGAACATGTCAAACTAGTGATCAAAAATAAACAGCGATTTTAGCGAAGGATTAACGGAAACTTTTGGGATTTTAACATTTGTTTTACACAAAAAAAAATAAGGCCAACATTGCACAGTGTAAACCCAGCTCAAGTCAACAGTTGTCCGATTCCTTCAAAAGTTGTATCTCTAAATGTCCTAGGAAATGTTACATTGTATGTCGACAGTAAGACCCGTCTTATGGAAGAAACAATACCCCATATTTCAAAATGGCAAAAAACGGAAATGCTCACAGAAGCTTTAAGCTCTACAGGGAAAAAAACATTGTTTTTTGTGGTAAAAACATGTTAAATATTATCCAACATTAAATTTGCACTACTGCTATGACATATGGCGGATATGCTACATTCATACTACCCATAGTTATACTTTGGGAAGTATGTTATAACTCAGATGTAGTAGTATGCGATTTCAGACGCAGCACAGAAGAAAAAGATATAACCAATGTAGAGTATTGGGGAAATTACATGGTTGCCCTCTGGTGGCCTGACGAGGTACTGGGCTACACATACCTTACAGCGACGTTGCTGCAACATTCGATGGACAATAAAAAAAAAAGTTTGAACTTTTTTTGGAGTATTTGTAAGTAATGCACTAAGAACAAGTAAGCATAAAATAATTACCTGTAAGTAAAATGTTTTTTTTTTTTTTTTTGTTAGAATCGCTGTCAGGCCTATGGACTACTAATGATCTGATAGCAATTATTCCTCTAGTATCGAGTTTTGAGTTCTTTGTTTAGAGGCGTCCTTTACTTGTCTTTTCAGAACTGTCCACATCAGTGTTTGTTTCTTTGGTATGTTTAGGAAGGCCATCTGAGTTACCCGAGGATCGTGCGTCACTTCCATTACACCGTGTGGCCGGATCACGGCGTGCCTGAGACCACCCAGTCGCTCGTTCAGTTCGTTAGAACTGTAAGAGATTACATAGACAGGGTATCAGGCTCCGGCCCCACCGTGGTCCACTGCAGGTACGGTTCACATCGGATACATTTCATACACACTTGACACACAATAACAGACTAGGAAACCCTTCGTTTGGTCGAAAAAAAATCACACAAAAGTGTCTATGTGAATAAATAATTAACCCTGGTCTGGTTCAGTTATGCATTAACACAGAGTATGGCGTCTAAACCGATGTATTGTCTTCTTTTTTTGTCCAATCGGCCCATAAAACTCTTATCAGTCTATTTAAGAGCGCCAGCGCCTTTGCGGCGGTCTAATGGATTTATTTAAAAAGTCAGCGTAGGTCTTTTTTTTTTTCCAGACAGGCTCTTTTCTTAATTGACATTGGGCTGAGACATTTATTAGCTCTTTAAACAAATCCTATTTTGTGGCGTGTCAGTGTGGATCTGTCCAAAAAAAAGTCAGAGGGAGATAACAGAAGAAACACAAGGACGTAGAATAAAAGAAACAGCCGCTACAGGCAGACGCTGGGTAGTGTTTGTGATTGCATGTAATGGTCTGCGACAACAGACAATAAAACGACAGATTAAAACCGCAACGAAAGACAAATTGATCCTGCATTTGGAAACCTGTCGCTGTAATTGGTGTATATCCCGTGTGCCAGATGAGCCCAAATGATCCTAATTCAATTGAATTTTATTTGTTTTGCGCTTTTAACAATAGATATTGTCTTAAAGCAGCTTTACACAGAATGCAGTAATAGTAAAAAGTGTAAGTTTGTCCCTAATGATCAAGACGGAGGCGACTGCGGCAAGGAAAAACTCCCTGAAATGAAATAGGAAGAAACCTTGAGAGGAACCAGACTCAATAAGAACCCCGTCTTCATCTGAGGGACACCACATGTTATTGTTAATTGCAGCTTACTGTAATGATGAAATGTAATGTAAATTGTAGTCTTGGGCCAGTGGAGCAGAGTGAGTACCAGTCCATTCTTGAAGCTCCTCGAAATCGAGGAAAGGGGCACGAACCTGGTCACTGATGCCTCAGGATCCTTGCAAATATGTGAGAGAAATATGTGTAGCTGCTGTTCATAGTATTAGCAGGCAGTAGCTATGAAGGCTATTGTCTAATGTCAAATCTTTTCATTCACATATCCCAGCATAGGAAGTTGGGGTTGGAGTATAGGATCAGCTATTATACAGCAACCCTGGAGCAGAGAGTTGGTGAACTTTCTAAGGGGTCCAGAAGTGGCTGATTAGTGGGGCTGGGGCTTGAACCCAAATCTTCTGTTCAACAATCCAGAGCTTTTAGAATTTTCGCCACCGCTGCCCAGAGAATTACAAATAATGTTCACTGATTTCAATTAGTGACGACAGACATCAGGGCAGATTGCGTGACAGAGCCACTGTAGTGATGTAAATATTTTATTGCACACTTATTTCCAACATTAAAAAAGATGGATTCTTATCAAATTTTGCACATCAAGCATTTCAATCATGTTTAGGCTTCTTGCCCTAATTGCATTAGCTCCCTCGGTTGTGCAGGGTCTGGCGCCGTCTCTGCAGAAGATAGATCATCTACAGCAGTCAGAGTCAGACCAAACGGGATACAGTACAAATGTTTTCTATTAAATAAGTTTAGATCTGGATTAAATATGAGTTAAATAAGTATTAGGATTAGGAACGAAGTCTAGGAGCTGGAGTATAAATTAAAAATTGGGTTAATTGCGTACTCTAAGTTGAGAAAATCCATCCATCCATTCATTCATCTCTTTATCCATTATTTATACCCACTTATTCCTAATCAGGGTCACCTGGGTATTTTAGCAGGGGTCACCCTGGACAGATCGGCAGTCTATCACAGGGCCACATACAGACAAAAAACCACACAAACTCACACTTACTCCTATGGGCAATTTAGAATCACCACTCAACCTAACAGACCTTTTTGGACTGCGACCTTCTTGCGGTGAGGCAACAGTGCTAATAACTAAGCTGCCCCGGATCAGGAAATTACAAGTCCAAATCCTGACACTGCTACAAACAGCTGTATCTGGGTTAAAGTTTGTGAGGGATACAAGGCATGTGTCCTTTTCCTGTCAATCATAGTGACACATCCAGTCTGCGAGCTTCACAACTTTGTGCGCTTATGTCATTTTACATTTAGAGAATTTGGCATGCACTTTTATTATAACAGCGCTATATAGTTTTTCAACCTTAAATAAAGTCTCTAAAATTTAGTCAGGCAAATTTTACTGTTGCTGTAACTTGAGCAGCCCCCTAACGGCTACAGCTATGACAGTATGGCTCCACTGCGACCGGGTCAGTGCACACAGCCCCTCTCATCCCCTACCAATGGAAAAGGGTGACCTGCTTCATGGCAAAAGTCACATATTTTACTGGTAGCCTAAGTGGAGTGTAGAAAAGAAAGAAGGAGAGTGATCAGACACGAACCTGAACACGAATCAACATCGGGCCGGCTTACACATGACCTCTCCCATGTTCACACACAGACTGCCATTAGTGCAGCCTGGTGCATTGGGCCCCTGATCGCTGCTTGCTTATTTTAGTTTTAAATTCCTATAAAGTGCAGTAAACACTTACATACATATGATGATAATTACACGCAAAGACTGTATTTAAAAAATGTAACAGATATTTAAATATAAAATATTAAAATATGTTCATTTAATAGTTTTTGTTTTTTTAGTTGTTGTTTTTTATTTGATTTTGCAAAGATTGTTTTAAAAACAGGGGCCTAAGAACATTTTACACATGAAACTTGACAGCCTTTGGACTAATGGTTGTACTGTAACATGTAACTTTCAACTTGGAAAAAAATGTATTCCTCTATCTAATAATTCCTCTTTGGAACCTTGGGGATCATCCAGCTCATGTTCGGCTAGTTATGTCTGATCAGCAAACAAAGAACTCTTTTTATATTTATATAAAATGTAATTTTCTGTACACTACATACCACCATAAACTTTAAATCAATCAGCACGCATATATTTTCACTTTATATGTGACTATATTTACAGCATTTGGCAGGCGAACTAAATTTCTCTATATATTTTTTTAGCCAAATGAGCAGTTGAGGGTTCTTTTGATCAGAAAGTCAACACTGAGCCATTAATTTTTCCTGGCTTGGTCTGTTAGCTCGACTGTACATCCTAAATAAAATGCTCCGTACCTACAATAACTCTCCATTCCTGCTCCCGTGTGTCCTCAGTGCCGGTGTGGGCCGTACAGGAACTTTCATCGTGCTGGATCGCGCTTTACAGCAGCTGGACAGCCGCGGCGCCGTGGATATCTACGGCTGCGTATTTGATCTACGGCTGCACCGCACACACATGGTGCAAACCGAGGTGAGCCTCCGGAGAGCTTTCTCCATGAGTTACAGCACCAAACCTGATAGCACACACACACTTCCCGAATCAGCTTATAACAAACTGTACTATCGCTGCAGTGCCAGTACGTGTACCTCCATCAGTGTGTACGTGACGTTCTAAGGGCCAGGAAGCTTCGCAGTGAACAGGAGAACCCACTTTACCCCATTTATGAGAACTTTAACCCTGACTACTATAGAGGTGAGTTGCAGGGTGAGGATTTGATTTCGATTCAACTTTCAGTTGGACTTTTTTAATTTAAAATAATTTTATGAGTTGGAATTTTTATTTACTTTACCTACATAACTGATAAGTTTTAAACCAAATTAATAAAGATTTTCTGAGATCATAAACATAGTGGATGTTGATCAATATTGATTTATTTAGAACCGATACCGATGTTTTTGTGACGATAACTGTTTCGCAAAACTGATATTGATTTATTGTTTTTTTTCACTTTTGACACACTGTTAATACTTATTTTACTTCCTCGCAGCAAACACACTTAACCTACTTTTATCTGTTTATAGCGTTATAATTTTAGGGGTCTAACACTAAAACACATTAATGAAAATAAAGTGCACTATCATTAAAATATATCTGTTAATTCGATACAAACAGAAAACAAATAAAGAACATAAAAATAATAAAAAATATTATTTCCAAAATATTTAAACCTTTTAAATATAATAAAAGCTTTGATACATTAGTATTGCTAAGAACTCCCAGCTGTTGCGGTTGTAGTGTAGTGTATTATTTGATGTATATATATATATATATATATATATATATATATATATATATATATATATATATATATATATATATATTTAAATCAATCGAAATTCCGTAATTAACTACCAAAAATGATACATTAAATACTTCAATTAAAAAAAAAAAAAAAGCCTAAATATTGGAAAGTTATTGGTCTCAAAAACACCTTAGTGATGCGATTGATTAACCAATCAGGATAGGCTTGGGGGCCCCATGTGATGCAGGGGACCCCCAATTGGCCAGCCTTTTTTTTTTTTAATTTAAATTCACTTTAGTCACAGAAATAATTAAGCAGATGAGACACGGCATAGCGGCAAAATGCACTAAAACAGAAAATAAAAAAGGCTCAAAGGACCATGTGACCAAGACATACTAAGAAATTAACTGGATATTTTACGGCTAAATTTTTATCCAGTCGAAGACGAGAGTCACAGCAGGAGAACCGCCGAAACATTAGCTAACACCTTTAACGAGATCCGTAGCTGTTGTAGCCAGGGGCAGCGGATAGGGAAGAAAAGTTAGGACAATTCGAAGGGCTCACGGACGTTGAAGGCCCCGGAGATCTGTTATATAGTAACAGTGTGGAATGGGTGTGAGGGGGGCCCAACCTCATATTCGTTTTATAGCGTTCAAAATTGCTAGCACACTATATATCCACTATATGTTTTTGGACACCTCACCAAAAATACTTACATGAGTCTTTTCATAAAGTTCTGCTGGAACAGTTTTGCTAAATTACACTTCTCTGCTTGAGTTGTGTGATTAATGTTCAAAATGTCTCCTGAAGTCGTGTCTCACGTTGCAGTTTTTGACTCGTCTTTTAATTTCCGTGTTGTGTCCTAACAATCCTGTATTTATTTCCTCAGAGTTCATGTGCACTGGACGCTGAGGAATGCTGGACAAATCACTGGAGAAGGAATCACTTCCTGACCTTATAGCTAGGATTGATAACTGGTGCATTTCACTGTGAAAAATAAAAGATATCTCAGCAAGTGAAAATCTGGTTCATATCATCAAAAGCTTTTAGACACATTTACTTACTAATTAACGGTTTTATTCTACTGAAAGATGATTTTGTTTCCCAAAATTCTGAATAAGAATAATTATCTGCAAATTGCTTTAAAGCTTTAATTAGTCAAATACACTATATGGCCAAAAATGTTGTAGCATTAGGATTTCCTCTTACCGGAACTGTGAGACTCAAACCCTGTCCCAGCATGACAATGTCCCTGTGCACAAAACCCCTGATCTTCATGAAGACATGCTGTGTCCTGGATGTTTTGGAGTGAAAGAACTTTCATTTTTTAATAGTTCTCATTACCCTTTTTTAAACACCCTTAGGATGAACTGGAACCCCGACTGAACCCACGACCTCCATCACTAATACTACTGTAGCTGAACAAAGACAAATCCCCAAAGTCACATGACCCAATCTAGTAGAAAGAGTTACCAGAAGTGAGGAGGTTTTTATACAAGAAGAGTGAGACTAACATCTGGAATAGGATGTTCAAAATAAACGTATGGATCTGATGGTCAAATGTCCATATACTTTTTGGCAGTATAGTGTAGCTCTAAAAAAAAAAAAAAAAAAAATACTTATTGAAATTTACACGCGAGATAGTCTTACTTGCTGGGGTGTCAACATTTTTAACATATTTAAAACATTCACATTATGCTGTCCAGTATTTATGTCTTTTATCAGTTCTGTCCTTTTCCGGTTAATATAAGCAATAAGCTTATGATTGTAGCTCTTTTATATGTGATTATTTTACTCAGTTATTTTTTTTAGGCCTCCTTCATGATTTAACAAAGGTTAAAGGTCAATTCAAGGCAGATTATGAATATATCTGAATTCACAAAGCTATCAGATCTCATTGGATTCCATTGGATTCGATTTACTCACATGACCTTAAATGAGCTACTCTTCTGCTGCCGTAGCTTGTATTTAGAGCTGAAAAAAATTCTACAGTATTAAAATTCATTCATTATGTTTTTTGTGTACCGACTAGGGTAACTGTACTCGACTAGGGTAACTGCATTTGACTAGGGTATCTGTACTCAACTAGGGTAACTGTACTCGACCAGGGTAACTGCATTTGACTAGGGTAACTGTACTCGACTAGGGTAACTGTACTCGACTAGGGTAACACCAGGGTAAATGCATTTGACTAGGGTAACTGTACTCGACTAGGGTAACTGTACTCGACTAGGGTAACTGCATTTGACTAGGGTAACTGTACTTGACTAGGGTAACTGTACTTGACTAGGGTAAGTGTACTCGACTAGGGTAACTGCATTTGACTAGGGTAACTGTACTCGACTAGGGTAACTGTACCCGACCAGGGTAAATGCATTTGACTAGGGTAACTGTACTCGACTAGGGTAACTGCATTTGACTAGGGTAATTATGACCGTTTGCAGAGCTGCATTTTTTTTTCTGTTTTTTTCCGCCTCTGATTTATTAAAAAAAAACACCAGCACAAAAACACAATGAATCCAAACAAACACAAACATTTTTACTTTCTTTAATAAAAATCATCTAACACGTCCCCAAAAACCTCTCTGACAACCAGGACCTAATTTAACAAGCCGTCTATTCCCAAGATAAAAGCACTTAAAAGTCAAATTTTAATAAAATCGAATTAATCACTAAGTAATTGATTGAGTTTGTGTGATTTTAAAAAAGCACTTTTTTTCTTTTCTTCAAAATAAATATAAAATAACGTTGTGAAAATCGCTGCACTGTAAAACAGAATAATAATAAATCAGCAAGTTAGCTAGTTATTACTTCGCCAGTCTGATATCTTCTGTCTTAAAATATTTCTAAACATTTGCTAGTACTTTTAATCTTCAAACAAGCAAAAAATAAGTCTAATCCGTCTAGGATTTGGTTTAATAATCTAAATTATATTGTAATGGTCTATTATGTAAATTATGGGATGTCTACTATTTACTACTTACTACTTTTTACATAACTTGCTATTAACTACCATTTACATGAAATTAACATCAGCCTGTATTTTTAAAAGCTGTTGGGTTGCCACTACCTCACAGATCCCTCTTAAAACTACTGTTAAATCCGTTATTTGAACCGCTGTGGTTTTTCCAAAAAAGCATCATATTCTGGAATGTTTTATCTTTTATTTCAGTTTCTACACAGTGAATCATACTTTTATATCCATTTATAGCTACACGCGGTGTTAAGAAGCAGCTACAAAGTCATTGTTGTTGTTGATTTTGTTTAATATATTGATTGGATTTGGAATGTCTGCTGACTGTCTGTCCGTCCTGCTGTGTTTGAAAACATGATCAATCGAAGCTCCGTTTCTGTTATTGAGATGGAAATTTATTGCTGTATTTTTTTAATGTAGCCTTTTTCACATACCATGTATAAGCTGTGTACGCCGAACGCTGTAAACAATAATCCTGACGGTATATTAGATTCTTTTATCAGTTTTTTTTTTTTTTTTTTTTATTGTAATGCTATTTTTGGTTAGATAGACACAATATATATATATAAACACTGTTTTTCCAGAGTGTTGTGGGGTTTTTTTTTTGTTTTTCACACAGTGTCATTGCATCTGTTTATATATTTTAATATCTTTAAAGGAAATATTTCTGTAACACTATTTTAAACATAAAATTGCAATAAAAAAAAAGTTTCTGTATATATCTTTTAAACAAGCTACTTATTTTTCGACATTACACACAAACTCTACGTTTGGATTACCAATTTTATAAATCTACGATGGCAGAGGAAAAAACTTATTGGTAGGTGGTAGTGCAGTGATTAAGGTGTTAGACTCGGGGTTCGATTCCCAACACCTGGAAAAATCAATCAAATCAAATCAAAATCAAGTCTGGAATCTTAGTTCTGGAGTCAGATCTTAGTTTCAGTAGTCGTGTCAAGGCAATAACTAAATCAGCAAACTATCACCTCAAAAACCTCACCAGAACTCCGGGTTCTGTTTCCAGTCGGGATTTGGAGACTCCTGTTCATGATTTTATCACCAGTAGACTGGACTATTGTAACACACTCCTGACTGGCCTACCCAAAAAGACCATTAGACAGCTGCAGCTCATACAGAACACTGACACCAAGATTCTGACTGGAACCAGAAAATCTGAACATAACACACCGGTGGTCCTCAGGTCAGAACACTGACTACCATTGAATGATTTTCATTCATTTATTCATTCATTTATTCATCTTCTATACCCGCTTATTCCCTAATTCAGGGTCACAGGGATCTGCTGGAGTCTATCCCAGCCGTCTCTGAAAGGGGGAAAGACAGGAGGGGGACACCCTGGACAGGGCGGCAGTCCATCTCAGGGCCACACACACACACACACACACTCCTATGGGCAATTTAGAATCACCAACCAATCTAACATACATGTTTTTGGACTGTGGGAGGAAACCGGAGAACCCGGAGTAAACCCACACAAACACTGAGAGAACATGTAAACTCCACACAGAAAGACCCCTGCGGGGGAATTGAACCCGGGACCTTCTTGCTGTGAGGCAACAGTGCTAGGAGATCAGATGTGCTAAATTAGTAGCCATCTTAAATCCAGGCTCAACACAGTTATTTTAGTTCTGCATTTACTAAATGAGCGCCATGATACGTCCCATCTGGCTATAATCATTTTATATTCTCAACTGTTTTCTAATCTTAAATCTTAAATCTTTAGTTTATATTCTAATGTCTTTGTTTTCTTGTCTAAAGCACTTTTAATGACCACTGGGTTGTTTACTTGATACAGGCTAAGAATTGTTAACATTAATTTGGCCTCGTTTTTAAAAATAATTCTATTCGATGATCTTCGGTGCAAAGCTGCTTTTCAGAAACTAACAAAATATTAAAGTTAATATTTATTTCTAATCAACGAGCCAATGGTGACTGGTTAGTGAGAGGGTCGTTGGGGTTGAGACGATACGAGGGGGAACATTAAAAGGAACCATCCTATTCATTGTGTAACTAGTTGCTTTTAAGCAAATATAATTGTGAGCGTCGGCGTGAATTCGAAATTTTACACACTTTACACACATTAAATGATTAATGATGGTGGGCGAAACTGGATAAACTGGTGTCCCTGTGTGAAAACGGGTGTCTACCAATATGATTGCTTTTTTTTAAACCTAAAGACACAAATTCATTTAATTGATCAGATGTTTTTTTTTTATTTTCTCATCATTTTACTTTAATTCACCAGCGGAAAAGCAGAACAGAAACTCAGGAGTAAACATGCCTTTTCCAGTCTGACCTCATTTCCTTGTTTGCACTACATATGCAGGCCACCCGTCACTGCTGCGATGAATCTGCTGATAATCAGTGATCTCTTGCGACTTTATGGAAGTCGTCTGGTTCAAAGGGACATTTTACTGAAACGTCCCTCTTCGTGTTATTTAAAGTGACTTCAGTCGAACCTCCTGAATCCCTCAGCGCTCAGCCTGATTTGGTTTTGGATTATTTTTTGTTGGGCACAACGAAGCATCTCAAAACCACAATTCGATAAACTGTAGATGGTGAAAGAGCTTTAACTCACAAATCAGGGCAGCACAGTGGTTTAGATGTTAGCAAGATTGCCTCACAGCAAGAAGGTCCCTGGTTCGATTCTCAGGCAGGGGTTTTTTCTGTGTGGAGTTTAGATGTTTGTGTGTGTGTTTACTCCGGGTTCTTCAGTTTCCTTCCACAGTCCAAAAACATGTATTTTAAATTGATTAGTGATTCTAAATTGCCCATAGGAGTGAGAGTGTGTGTGTGTGTGTGTGTGTGAGACGCCCTGTGATGGACTGGTGACCTGTCCAGGGTGGGTCCTCCTTTCTTTTGCCCTTTCAGAGATGGCTGGGATAAACTTGGTATAGACTTGGGATAGACTCCAGCAGATCCCAGATCTATAGATCTCCAGCAGAAGCGGGTATAGAAAATAAATGAATGTCTCAAAAAATCAAATACTACTAGATTTAAATTTCTAAGTATATCCTGATCAGTGAAAAAGTATGTTTTATATCGTATGCTTAATAAATGACATTTAGACAATGCTGATATTGTCATGTGACTTACGACGTCACAATTATAATGTCAAACAAGTGCAATTTAACCACAAGGAACAACGTTTTATCCTGAAGTACTTTTACCTTCTAACCCTGCCACATCGCTACTTTCCGCCATTCTTGAATGATGAACCGTTGTCTCTCCTGTGGGCCCCATATGTGTACTTTAGAAGCCGGGGGATGGTAGTAGGTCATCTGGGAACTTTTTAACTACTGTTTTTTTTACATTCTATGAATCCAGACACATTTATGTGAATTCATGTGTCATGCTTGTTTAGAGGCGGGGCTTAAGCCACGTATTTATTTACGAAGATGACCATTTTGCCTACGTAGTTTTACCTTCTTTTTGTCGAATTAAACCCTAAATGGAGTAAAAAACGTGGTTGTTGCTATAAACGCTACGCGCCAGAAGTGACTGAACTGACTGACTTTAAGTGCGGAAGGGAGTCGGCTTAAATTCTATTGGATCGTTAAATGGAGGATAAAAATATAGATGAAAATTGCAGGAAATTCAGTTCTTCAGGTCGATGCAATTAATTCCAACAAAAGAAATGTATATAGGGAGGTATCTGAAGTTTTTGGTAGGTGCTTTATGTATACATACTAAGGAACTCAGGGTTCCTTAGATCGGCAGCTAGGAAATCTAAAATGTTTAAAAAAATAACCATCACTAAACACATTAAGCCCCGCCCCTCAGCATGATTTTATGCTACTTTTTTTTTCCAACCTGCAAATTGTTGAACCTTTAGTAAAACCTTTTCAGTGTTATTTTGGCTTTACCTTTTTTGAGAATATTGCAGGCGTCAGTTTATACATTCGTTTCTGTTTAACACATACATTCAAGTTTATCAAATAAAAACAATAAAAATCTTTTCTTTTGTCTGCCAAATAAAGGTCCAAGTACTGAGTTCAGTTTTTATGGCATTTTTGGAAAGTGTCCCAGCTTCTCTTATATATATATTTATGTATTTAATACAATATTTTTATATTATCTAAATTTTAATTTAAATCAAACTATAATTTTCTTTGTTTAGAATTAATTGCTTTTTTCCCCCCTACATCAACCTAAAGAACTGAATTTCCTGCCTGCAAATTTTTTTCTTTATTTGGTTCCTCCAAATAAAGTAGACCAGTGGTAGCTTTAGCAGGGCAGTGGTGGCTCAAATCGTTACGGCACTACGTTGTCGATTTGAGAGACCAGGAAGACCTGGGTTCAAGCCCCACCACCGCCAGTTAGCCACTGTTGGGTCCTTGAGCATAACCTTTAACCCTTCCTGCTCCAATGGCACTGTATCACAGCCGACCCTGCACTTGGACCCCAACATACTAGGATGGTATATGCAAAGAAACAAATTTCACTCTGCTGTAAAAAGTATATGTGACATTATAAAGACATTTACATTTAACAATCCAATAGAATTTAAGCCGACTCCCTTCCGCACTCAAAGTCAGTCGCGTAGCAATTATAGCAACAACTAAGTTTTTTTTCTCTGTTTAAGGTTATAGTCAACAACGCAAGTCGATGAACGAAACACTGTCATACATCAGCAACCACAAGTGAGAAGAGCTTCAAACTATACATTTCAAGTTACATCCATGATTTTGCACGTCCGTACAAGATTCAGACATCCTGTGTCTTTACATGTCTTTATCATGCATGCTAATTTACGCTAGCACAGCGGTGTGACGTTAGTGATGATGTGTCTGTCTGTCTGTCACACATAATTTTCCTAACGTTAATCTCAGTTTCAGACAGTTTTAGCGTGAGGGAAATTTTAGAACAGAGCTGGTTGGTACGACAGGTTGGTACGACAGGTTAAATAGATATTTCATCTCATATGCTGCAAATAACACTGGGGTTTTGTAATATTTATCGTTATTAACTGTGTACGTTAAGCAGTGTGGATTCACAGAAACCGAGTTCTGTTTTCTCTTTTCTTTTGCACACATTCTGGATGAGTAAAGCGAGATCAATGCTAACAATAAACAACACAAATTGGGCTACAATTTTAGCTCCCACAAATCGTTTATTAGTTATTTTTTCCGTGTTTTCTTTATATGATGCTAGAACAGTTGTTTTTTTTCAATTAAGTTTTGTTATATTATAACAGATTTGTGTATTTTCACAGATGGCATTTAGGGATGTCAATTCTGTGCAGCTCCAAAGCTAGCAGTGAACCTGTGTGCTTTGATAGCGGTAGCAACACAGCTGGCTGAGATTTAGGCTGAATTTCAGACGCTTGTATTTTCTTTACACATGGATTTCTACAGCAAACTCTGAAATACCTCATGCACAACATGAGCAAAGGATCTGCCAAATGTTTAATCTCCACGCTCTCCTCCTAAACACGGTTACCATGGAAACCCCTTGCGTTTAAAACATGCGTAATTATCTTTATCTGCACTGATAAATAAATGAGCGCTGACACTTACAGACGCTGACACACATTCAGGCACATATCATTAGGATTTAGGAGAGAAATAAAGCCACTGCAATGTAATAAAATTCTCATTGTTTATTTATTATGTTTCATAAAGATAGAGAAATATTTATATTAGAGTAACTTATGACTTAGAAGATCAGATTGTGGATTTTTCTCTTTTCTTAATATGGCCTGTTGGTCTGAAATGTCAATAACATCAACACCAACATCATTATTATATGACGTAATCAGGAGTTTATTCATTCATTGGTTTCTAAGTCACGATCAAAACAGCAAGCAACGATTACAAATAATTCATTCCCTAATTCGGGGTCACAGGGATCTGCTGGAGTCCCTATCCCAGCCGTCTCTGAAAGGGTGAAAGGCAGAAGGGGGACACCCTGGACAGGTCGCCAGTCCATCACAAGGCCACACACACACACACACTCACTCCTATGTGCAATTTAGAATCACCAATCAATCTAACATGCATGTTTTTGGACTGTGGTAGGAAACCGAAGTAAACACACACAAACACAGGGAGAACATGCAAACACCACACAGAAAGACCCCTGCAGGGGAATCGAACCGAGGACCTTCTTGCTGTGAGGCAACACAGTAGTGCTAATCACTACAATGCTGCCATCTCCATCCTCTTTGCAAAGTCTACTATTATCTGTCCTTCGCTGTTTCTTTCCCTGACTCCAAACCTGCCCACTTCCTCATCACTTCTGTTCCTCTCACCAACATGTCCATTAAAGTCTGCGCCTATCACTACTTTCTCTCCTCTAGGAATACTTACCATTACTTACTCATCTAACTTACGACAGAACCTTTCACTTCTAACTCACAACCTTCTTGTGGGGCGTAACCACTTACAACATTCACCATCAACCCTTCAACTTCAGACCCATCACCCTGTCTAACACTCTTTTCACCTCCAGAACATTCTTCACAAACTACACTTTCAGGATTACCTCTACCCCATTTCCCTTCCTATCCACACTATAATAAAACAACTTAAATCCTGATCCAATACTACGGGCTTTGCTACCCTTCCACCTGGTCTCCTGTTCACACAATACATCTACCTTCCTTCTCTCCATCATATCAACCAGCTCTCTACCTTTCCCGGTCATTGTCCCAACATTCAGCGTCCTATTCTCAGTCCTACACCATTGCCTTTCCTCTTCTCTTTCTGTTTAGTCACATGTCCTCCTCCTTTCCTCCTTTGATTAACAGTAGCCCAATTTCCGCCGGCACCCTGTAGGTCAACGGCGCCGGTGGTGGTGGTTGTTAACCCGGACTTCGACTGATCCGGTGCCCTTCCTGACACAACCCTCTCTATTTATCCAAGCTTGGGACTGACACTGAAGTCATTGGCTTGTGACCCCTGTGACTACATTAATTTTAGTAATAAATATAAATAAAATAAATTGGCCTTTTAATACACTTCATGGCCAAAAGTATTTGAAAGCTTATTGTGATTCTTCTCTAAACAAGATGTGGATGCGATAAACGAGGACGTGAAGTTAGTGTGTGTGAGTGAAGAGGATGTAGAGAATTTAGGTGGAGACAGATGATTCGCTGTGGCGACCCCTAAAATAGAACAGCCGAAAGGAGTAGAAGAAGATGTTGTGGTATTACGTTCTTCCTTCATTGGAACTGCGAAACTCAAACCCTGTTCCAGCATGACAATGTCCCTGTGCACAAATTTCCTGATCTCCAGAAGGACATGCTGTGTCCTGATTGGACTGGAAGAACTGGAGTGTCCTGCACAGACTGTGGCCCCAACCAAAATAGCATACTCTTATAGTTTGCGAATCCGAGTATGTGAGACGAATAGTACAAATTCTTAGTAAATATGCAAATTTTATTATCATGTAAGCGCAGAGTTCCTGGATGATCTACTACCGGTGGACTTTTGAATCAATTGGAAAGTGATTTAAAAGACATCAATTTTTGTTTAGCTGCTGCACTTTAGCAGTCAGTCGGGTTACTTGCTAGGTCAAAGGTACAAATTTTAAAGGTAGCAACAGAAAAAAACATTCAACATGGAAATTATAATAATTACACAGGTAAAGCAAAGTTAAGATTTATTTCTAGAAAAAACTAATTCACAAACATGAAGCATCTCGAGTTGCAGATCACTTTTCATAATTAATTAAATTAATCAATAAGTCAATAAATAACGAAAATGCAGATCTTTTAAGATTTTCCAATTTTAATTTAAAAACAGGCTTTGGATGTGTGACTTTATAAGTTTAAAAAAAAAATAATACAGTTTTAATGAATCTCCTTTCACAGAAATCAGAGTAATATTTAATTAATGATTTGACTGAAATTGTCTGTTTTCACAGCTGGAGGGGTAAAAATTTACCCCCTCTTTATTTTACGGGTTATTTTGTGTAGATTAATGACATAATAAATAATAAATAAGTCCTCTTCCGTTTCTTAGAAATGTTTAACAAAAGGGAGTGAAAACTTACGCAACTTATCGTACAGTGCATACAGTCACTGTTACACAGCTTATAACACGTGTAGTTAACAGCAGCAGTCATTTGTGGCTGATCTTACAAATTTTACAAATAAAAATAATCTTTTTATTGTTTAGTATAATTTTTCTTTTATTAACTTAAATAAGAACAAATTTAAAGTCTGCGCTATTCTGAATCTCTGCCTGGCCCAGTATTAAGTAGATAAATAAATCAATAAAATAAACAATCAAAAAATAGTCTGTTAAAATAAAATAATTAATGACGCCTGTACAAGAAATAGTGCAATAAAATCTTCTGAAGAATTGATTTCTTCTCGTCTACAGCGCGATTTCTTACAATTTCATAAGATCAACTTTTTTTTTCAATATCTTTAATTAATTATGATGCATCATAAACCACATTTTATCCAATTCAAGTTACATTTCAAATTATCCTGATACCGATGGCTGGGATGAAGCAAACGTGAACTGATTAATCGATTTAAACAAACAGAACACTGCAAGCTGAATAGTTCCAAATGTAACTACGACTATTCTGAATTTTGGTGGCTGCAAGAAAAAGGGAGGGGAGGTTTGTGTGGCAAAGCAGGGGAGGAAGTGTGTGTGTGTGGGGGCTTAGAGACCCATATTAACTCTCGCTTAAAACATGGGTAAAACGTGAGGAAATGTATAACTGGCAAAGGTTAAATCTGCATCAGTGGTAGCCAGTGTTGTTGGACAGATGTTGGACTGCTAATTGAAAGATTGGGGTTTGATTTCCAGCACTACCAAGTTAGCACTGCTGGGCCCCTGAGGAAGACCCTACACTACAACCACAACTGTACCACATACATCATCTACAGCAGTTCAGAATCAATATTTATCTTAATATTAATATAACATCACAAAAACATTACAGATATCAATCAAATCTATCAGACATTTAAAGGCTGTAAGTCGGTGTTACCGCTCGGCGGCGCTGGGCTGGAAGTGGGGAATAAACTCTTTCCCGTGCTGAGACAAGCTAGTTATCTTCAGGGTACCGAACTCTCATCACATCTACAACTTTACCAGAAAAGTCCACCTTAATAACAGATTTTTAAGTATGTCTGGGACCAAGTCAGCCATTGTGGGGGTAAAAATTCTGATTTAAATGTATTAATGTTTGTAGATCACTGTTTTGCTAGTCAAGCTTGGCTGTAACTATTTTACTCTGTTCAACCAATCAGAGGACGGATAAATTCTGACGTTATTGTGGGCTAGCTAGCTGAAAAAAGAGATAAATGTTAGTCGCTCTGGCTAAGGGCCTTTTACTCGCAAAACTCAAATTGCATTGATGAGCAAGGCCAAAGTCCACCATTCTCCCGAGAAAGTGGGGAATTTATATTCAGAACAGAACTAACTAAATAAAATAATTATGAAATATTTGAGCCGCTCTACTCTGCTCACGTCCCATAAACGCCTAACTACCACACGGTCTCTCAGCTCGACCTGATGGTATGTATAATTAAAAGACAGCATTATAACTCAGTCTCATGAATATTAATGAGATGCAGACGCGTCATCGAAGGACTACAGTCTTTCGCTACATCGCAACCTGTGACGTCGCGAAACCCGGAGGATAAAAATAATAGACAAAAATTTTAAATGATCATTTTTTCCCCTACAATTGAAGCTAAAAGATGGTAACGTTGTCTTAAATGATGTTTAACAAATATAAATCTGGTAAAGCAGTCAAATTGTACCCGAGTCTTTTATGTTAGTTTATAGTGCGTTAATCGATGGTAACAAATCAGTCACTAAATTCCCATTCAAATCTTTTAAATGCTTTCAACCAATCAGAGTAAAGAACTGAGCAGCGTTGTGTTACTGTGCAAATAAAAAGTTTAACATGACTTATATAAACTACGGTTTGTTTTTAAAACTTTATAAAAATATATCAATACTTTAAGAAGGGCTAATAAAATAACATTAAAATAAAATGTTAACCAGGGGGTTAAAATACTTTTAAGTCGGGTTAATCGAAACATCTCTTTTAATGTCATTGACCGAACCTTCAGTGCACAAAGACTCTGACAGCAGAGACGGAACGTCAGAGTGTAGAAATATTTCACAATTAATGACAACCTTCGCATAGCAGACTGCAAAAATTGCATAAGTCACAAAAATGGGTACTTATAATACGAGTAATTTGATGAATCATCTTAAATTAAACCACAAACGTGAGCACGGAGTATTTGCCTCGGCAATCGACTCTGCAGCAGATTCTTACAGGACGAGAAAACCCAACAGTCATACAAATAAAGCTATCACCCCCCACCCTAGTATAAACACAAAAAATATCGGTACTCGTACTCAGTCTCTAACAAACGGGATCGGTACATCCCTACTATTTATAAAGCTGTCTGAAAAGCAAGATAATATTAAATCTCTGAGTTGATTTGGTTTTAAATGAATATTAATTAAACATCATTTTAAAAACCAACATAAACAGTATAAATTAACATATTCTTCTAGCTTGGACAGTTTTTTTCATTTATATATATATATATATATATATATATATATATATATATATATATATATATATATATATATATATAATTAATTAATTAAATACTTTAATTAAAGAAGTTGCTGAATTGGGATGAATTTGTGCAGTCAGTTCAGAACGCTGCAGGGACGAGACATTTTTGGAACAAGACTCAGAAGAGATCATCAGTCTGATTCCCTTGAGTAAGATTATTTTGTTGGCTTTAAAAATATTCCAGAAAATTTCACAAAAACTATGTGACCAGCAAATCGATAGTTTTGTTAATTACTTACCAATAAAAAAAAAAACATTTTATGAATGTTGAAGCCCAAAAATACATACAGCAAAAGTGGAACAGTAACAAATCTTGCCCAGTTCCTATATAATGACATAATTATTTTGTTCCCACCTCTCGAATATCATGCTAAAATAATTTACTTTACTTTACTCCACAATTAAACCATCTTGTTCCTACAATTTCTCTTTCCTACTATGAAATTATCCTGGTTCCACCTTGTAATTATCTTGTTCTAATGACAGAAGTATCGTTATTAAACCATGTTATTACTATGTTACTACAATGTAATCAACGTGTTCTTGTAATTGTCTAATAATGATCGTGTTTATATGATCACAATATGTTGTTCTAGAATGTGATTTATTAGTTACAAATAATTAAATTTTTCTTGTAATTATTTAAGGATTTTATAAATATAGCGGTACGTTGACTCGCGAGTGTCCCAACTAATGAGTTTTTCCAGATTCGAGACGTCTCTCGGACGATTTTTTTGCTTTAAGTTGTGAGCTAAAATTTGGGTCACGAGCTTCAGATACCCAACCGCTAGTTATTTTTCTTTTCTTTTTCTCGTCTTGTCAATGCTTTACACTCCAGTCCGTTTGGTGGCGGTATAATACACTGTAAGTTGGCTTGTCAACCACCAATAAACGACACAAGAAAAAGAACGCCACAGTGAACGCCGTAAAATCCGTCCAGCATCCGGTGTCTCACTTGATAGCTAGTCAGTCATGCAAGTTAGCGAGTGCGTCATCAAGTTCCTCAACGTAATGAAGTTCCTATGATTTTAGTCTCTTGTATTTGTCTTCTCCCAATGTTAAAATATTCTGTTTCCATGATATAATTATAGTGTTCTTATGTTATAATTAGGGATTAAATTGGGATTTGATAAGTGTGTGTGTGTGTGTGTGTGTGTCTCTTTCTTTCTCTTTCTCTCTCTTCTCACTCTTTCTTTCTTTCTCTCTCGCTTTTTAACCTCTCTCTCTTTCTACATTTCTCTCTCTCTCTCTTTCCCTCGGTCTCCCCTCTTTCTATTTCTATCTCTCATTCTCTCACTCTATCTTTCTCTCTCTCTCTCTCTCTCTCTCTCTCTCTCTCTCTCTCTCTCGCTCTCTCCCTGTCTTTCTCTCTCTCTGCAGGGACGAGACATTTTTGGAAGAAGATCCATAAGAGATCATCAGTCTGGTTCCCTATGTGTAAGATTATTTTGTTGGCTTTAAAAATATTCCAGAACATTCCTCTCGTTCTCCCGCCTCTGTCTCTCTCTCTCCGTGTCTCTCTCTCTCTGTGTTCTCTTCACTTTTGCTTAGTTCAGCGCATCATAGATTGAATCATCAAAAGAAAATAACTTTTTTTTTTTTTAATAATACGAGTGCAGAAAATCTAATTAAACAAAAGCGTTAGCGGTGACATCATCAATCGTTACACATAATCGCTACACGCTATTGAAAATTAGTTCAAACTCTGCTATTCTGTTATAGCTAAACTTTAGGGTTGGACTTTATTTATTATGCACTAGAAAGGCTAGAATGAGAAAGACTAGAATGAGAAAGGTTTGAATAAAATATAGTGACAAATTGACCACATGATTGATGTATTTTGCTTCCACAATTCAGTTATCCTGTTCACAGACGGAATTATTTTATTATAACTATTTAATTATCTTGTTTCCGTGACATATTAATCTCTGAAGAAGTGATCTCACTAGCAATCTTCTATATTCTGATGCTAAGAATATAGATTACAATACAAGATAGATTACATTTTAAGATAAAAGCTGTGGAGGTAGTGTATACTACCACTATCATTATGCATCTTGCTGTATGCATCCATAACTATCTATTGTTACACTTCTATATTCTATCCATATTTACTCTGTATTTACTGTACATATCCATATGTATATACCCATTATGTCATTCTTTGCCTGCTGTAACCGTATCATACTTATAGATACCATATATACCATATATACACACTACTGCACCTTCTGTACATTATTTACCCACCGCTGTAATTATCAACCTGATTCCTGTAAATAAGCCACTTATGCACTTTTGGTTAGACGCTCGCTGCATTTCATTAGCTTTGTACAATGCACCTTGCACAATGACAATAAAGTGGAATCTAATCTAATCTATATGGGTTAGACCCTAAGATTAACAATGTATTATCAGTAATAATGATGTAGATTTTTTAAAAAAATGACCGTTTGTAAGGACTCTTTCTGGCTTCCTGGGTGCGTTGCCCTGCTGGGCCACCGGAGGGCAACGGAGAGACTTTCATTGTTTATGTAGTAAATTAGAATTCAATTTAAATTGTGTCTTTATTTGTCACATAGACTTTAGAGCACAGTGAAATTTGTTTCTTCACATATCCCATGTAAGACGGTCTGGTTTATAGCACAGGGTCAGCTATGATACAGCGCCCCTGGAGCAGGAAGGGTCTTGTGTAGGGACCCGACAGTGGCAAATTGGTAGCGGTGGGGCTTGAACCCAGGTCTTCCTAGTCTTCCAATCCACAAACTTTGACTTAACCATTTGAGCCACCACTAGTCCATGTGCTCTGTTTGTTTATGTTTTGTCACGTGATTTCCCTGTCCTTGTGATGTCTCTATTGGTTTATTTTGGTCATGTGTTCCTCATTGTGTTCAAGTGTGTCTTGTTTAGTTGATTGTTTCCCCACATTAGGTTGTGTATTTTTACCCCTGTGTTACAGTCATTGTCTTGCTTTGTCGCTTGTCATGGTCATGTTATGCTTCAGAATAATGTTAATGTTTATGATCTAGTCTTGTCAGGTCAGGTCTGGTTGTGTTAAGATTCGTTATACATTTGTGTTTTTACAAGTTATTTGTTTGTTTGTTTAGTTGTCATATTGTTAATAAACTGTATTTGCAACCAAACTCAATTCTACGACTTGTGACACCGTACAAACCGGATTCCAATCAAACCGGATTTGGACTTTTATTTGCATAAATATGAGTATTTTTGTATTGTAGTGTAAAGGATAGTCAGTCATGTTTGCGTGACAATAATAATCAAACTTGGATTCCAATACCGCCGATTTATTGGCAGAATTCCGATAAAGTGTCATACGATAAAGCAGCATGTAATACACTTAAATTAATTAACAATTAGCAACTATGAAACAAGAAAACGTTTCAATAAAGGAATGTTCATTTGCCAATGTTAAAGACCTGGAAGAGGTAGAAAAAAGGTGACCAAATATACAAAGCTACACGATAGACAATGCAATGTTATTTCGTGCTACATTAGCAAATGCTACTTCAAGCACTGATAGCTTAGCCTTTCCTGTAAAAACTAAAACAGACACATATCACGCAGACGGAAACGGTACGTCAAGACAAGCACTGAAGAAGAGATCCTCATTACACATCGGGGCAACCGAGGAAGAACAACAACCCCACTTTGTGTAGCCTAGTGTTTGTCTATATGGCTTTAAAGGGACAGTTCACCCAAAAATAAAAATTCTGCCATTGATTACCCGCCCTCGTGTTGTTCCAAACCTGTAGGACTTTCGATCATTTTTTAAACCTAACAATTATTTTTGATGAAATTTGACAGCAAGGTAACTACCACATTCTACAAATAACACAAAAGGGATAAAAAAAATGGAATAAAGTCATTATTCTTGTTTATTCAATGCAAAAAATTACTTGTGTAGCTTTACATACAACTGTAATATTACAGTTAAACAACTGATGTCACATGGTCCATTTGGTCAATCATCTTGGATCTTTTCTGGGCCTTGAACATGGCAATTACCTTGCTGTCTATGGGAGGATCAAGAGGCCCTTAGATTTCACCATAAATATCTTAAATTGTGTTACACAGGTTAGGAAACAACACCGAGGGGAGGAATTCATTTTCATTTTTGGGTGAACTATCCTTTTAATTGACATAACCACAAACACCACATTAGCCAACAAAAACCAAGGAAACAAGCATTGCATGGATGCGTCTACCCCTGGGATACATAATAGATTGTCCTCAGCTAGGCCTAAATAATACGGACCTACAAAAGCAGGTTTACCAGAATGACCCTCACTTCCTGGGCTTTTAGCCCCAAGAGTTTCGATGCTCCACAGCTGTATAAGCGGTGTCCAAGCGCACCTTAGGATCCAAACGAACGTCTGTCAGTCCACAGTGGTGTTTAGGAGAACTTGCGCTTTTGAATGGCTTCGGCACGCACAGCCAAACTGCGAGCGCAGACTGTGAGGAGTACGATGAGCGACCCGACCAACAGACTCAGCATCGGCCACAGCACGCAATGCAACAGCACGCTGGCATCATGGGATCGCTGCCAAAGAACATCATCTGGCCTGCAAAGGATGACACAGAGGGCAGCGAAATGAGTTAACAAGCCACAAATAGAGTTGACAGAGCTAACAAAGTTCCGCTTCTGACTCCAAACAGAGAACATATTTTAAATCATATGCTTTTGCTTGGATATAATGTCATTGAGCACCTTGTTGCATGTAAACAGCTATTATACACTGCACACAGGATGGATTGTTTTTGTTTAATAAATGAAAGAATTATATTAATTATATTGTATACAAAGCTGCTAAATAGACAGTATTATTAATAAACTGAGCAGGTGACATTTTTTAGCGTCTACATTTGACTAGAGTTTTAATTCACTTTAAATCAATTCTTAAATCTTTGTTTTTTATTATTATATTGTTCGCACGTAACAACAACGTTATTATCTTGTTCATAAAACGATATTATCTCACTCGAACAATGTTAATCTTGTTTACACGTCATTATCATGTTCACATAATATCATTATCTTCTTTGCACAACGTTATCTTGGTTGCACAACATTATCATCGTGTTCGCACAATGTCATTATCTTGTCCCCACAACGTTATTATCCCACAATCTTCCATGACATAGCATTGCATCATCTTGTGTATATATATATATATATATATATATACACACACACACACACACACACACATCTGACTAACCAGTGGGAACAAGACACATGGACAAGGAGATCACGTGACAGGAACACATGGTGCACAAAGACAGGAAGTAAACAAAAGCATGAAAAGAACAAACATGAACTCGAAACATTCACATAATTTAAAACACAATACACAAGCCCCTACATAATCCCCCCCAACACAAAACACTCAGTGGTTGGCTCCTGATGCTCAAACAACGACCCAATCAACACCTTACGAAGGGTGGTGGAGCAGAGGTGATCCAGGGGTAAAATAGTGGGCCAGGCCTGGAAGCCCCAGAAGACCTAACAGGGTCAACCCAGTGAAGCCTGGAGAGAAAACAAAGCAGAGCGTGGAGCCAATGTGGGGATGGCCCACTATCCAGCTAAGTCACCGGGAAAGGACGTGCTGACATTCTCGTCAGTCCTGGTCCCGGTTCTGCCCAAGTTTGTTCTCTCTTATCCCCCAAAAAATATTTAGGGAACGTTTTTATAGGGGGCTTGGTGTAAGCCATTCTTGGAATGGCAGGATCAGTCTCTGGCATGGCAGGCACAACAACAGTCTCTAGCATGGGGTGCTTAGTCTCTGGCATGGCCAACTCAACAAAATCAGTCTCTGGCATGGGGTGCCTAGTCTCTGGCATGGCCAACTCAACAAAATCAGTCTCTGGCATGGGGCGTCTAGTCCCTGGCATCTACAACCTGTTGTAATCAGTCTCGAGCTTCGGTTCGGGGGCTGCTGCGTGAGTGAGCACAGGCTCTGAGAGTGAACACTCTGACTTGGCAGGCATGACATGAACATCTTCCAGCTGGGCAAGAATGATGTGAGCAGGGTCTGGCGTGGTCGATACAGTGGGATTGCAGGGTTTCTCGTCCGTTAAACCCACAGTGAACGAAGAACCACCTAGCAGCAATGCCTAGTCCATATATTCAGCCAGGGACCAGTGAATTTTTCCTTCTAGCATCTTGAGCTGTATAGAATTCTGCAGCCCCACCCAAAAGATATCATTACAGGCCACATCGTTAAAAACCCACCAGGTCACAGAGTTCACAAAATTCCTTGCACATAATCCTCAATGAGTCTGTTGCTTTGCGAAGGCAGAAAAGACGGCAAACTGCTGGGTTCATTTTTGTTAAGTTATTCTGTAAGGAATTCCACTGAGGCGAGTAGTTTGAGAACCCAAAGGTGCAGTTTATTTACCGAAGTGAACACTTGGCAAAACAACAAACATAAACTTAACTAGACTTGACCTAATTTAGCTTAGCTTGAACGCTAGCACAACAAACAGACTCACCACAGCGGTACAGGCACAATCACACACAAACATAAAAGCAAGAGGGCTATACATACACACCAGACTAACCAATGGGAACAGGACACATAGACAAGGGGATCACGTGACAGGAACACATGGGGCACAAAGATCACATGACACAGAACAAGACAGGCAGTTAACAAAAGTATGAACAGAACAAACATGAACTCGAAACAAACAAGTTAAACATGAAACACAACACAAACCTTACATCATCTTCAGTTGCATAAAGAAAAAATGTCTTTACAGTTTTTTTAAGAAAATCGTCCGAAAGTGTTTTTTGAAGAACCCTCAAGAACTTGCTAATTTTTTTTTTTTGCAGCTAAACTCAGACAGCCTTGATGATGGGTTTTCAGTTTAAAGTGGTCTGTCTCAATATTTCATTTTAATGATCCCAAAAACAATTCTGAAAGATTGAAACCTAAAAAGTGTGTTTGAAAAAACAAAAACAAAAAAAACAGACGGATATCAGAAATCGGCTACAAAACATTGGCGGCTAATCTCAGTATCTCGCTGGTCTTTAAAAAGCTTATCTGCTCCGCTCTGCCTTCCTGAATGGGCCTGATTACTCTGCTCCACAGTAGGAATAACTCCTAATTCTTTACACAAATCAGAAGGAGTTTGCTACTTGAGTGTTAACAATAAAACCTGATGAAGGCTCGTTCTCATTCTTTAAGCTGTATGTGAATCCTAACAGCGCTGGTTGGGAGAGTAAATCAGTGCCGAGGAGAATTTCAGGCATATTTACAGCTTAAGCAAAATTTATGAAGAATTCTTTCCTTGTAAATCTTTCCGATTGACATCAATAGAAAGATCTGATTGGAACATAAAACCAGATAAGAAATGAAGACTTTTTTTGTTTTTTCATAGATACGATGACAGTTACATTTAAACATGCATTATTGGATCCTTTAAGCTGCCTCACAGCAAGAAGGTTCCCCTGGCAGAGGTTTTTCTGTAGGGAGTCCGCATGTTCTCCCCATGCTTGGTGCCTGTGATTGGTGATTCAAAATTGTCCATAGGAGTGAGTGTGAGTGTCTGTGGTTGGTTGTCTGTATGTGTCCCCGTGATGGACTGTCCAGGTCAACCCCTGCCTTTCACCCAATGACGGCTGGGATATACTCCAGCAGATCCCCATGACCCTGATAATAATAATAGATGGATGAATGGATAGATGGATGGATGGATGGATGGATGGATGGATGGATAAATGGATGGATGGATAAATGGATGGATGGATGACTCTGAATTAACATGACACACACCCTGAAAAGGTACAACCACAAAACAAGCTACAAACTTTAAAGAAAAATTTCAACATAGCACCCACAAGAGTTCTTACTTGTTTCATTTATGGAACAATATAAGGGTTCTACAAATATAACTACATTACAGGCTTCACTGATAACTGTAAATTAAATGAAATGGTTCTTCTTCTTCTTCTTATTATTATTATTTGTAATGATTTCAGGCTGGTAGTCGGGTTGTAATCTATTCCTCAGAAGACGTTTCTGAGCAATTCTAAATCAATTGGCACAAATGTAGCCAGAAAGTTGTATAAATGAGACAAGTAAGTCGCTTTTCCTGCCCCTTTCCTCGAATTCAAGGAGTTTCGGGGATGGATTGGGACTCACTCTGCTCCACTGACCCAAGGCTACACTTTACCTTACATTTAGTCTCCATTACCATAAACTGTAATAAATGGACATTTGGTGTTACCCAAATGAGGACGGGTTCCCCCTTGAGTCTGGTTCCTTTCAAGGTTTCTTCCTACTTCATTTTAGGAAGTTTTCTATTCCACAGTCGCAGCCGGTTTGTTTCTTAGGGACAAACCAACACTGCCACTGTTTTTGCCAGCTGCTTTAAAAACATGTCCATTGTTAAAAGCACTATACTAGTGTCAGGTGGTGCATTTGGTAGCCGGGTCGTCAGTGTGGATTTACCCGACTGATTCACCTCTTAATACCACCACTATTACATCACAATGAAAGAAATCAATCAATACTAAACAAACACACAATATAACACGACGTGGAATTACAGACAAAGAGACATTTCACATATTAAGGATAAAAAACATTTTTATTAAAGCAAGAAACCCGTTAACACACAACTCCAAACCTTTACACTACAATAATACTCTTTATTTTTCATATGAAAAAATTATTTCTATCTTACTTAAAAATGGAAGCTCCTGTCACCAAAACAAATTCCTTGTGAGTTCAACCCTACTTGGCAATAAAGCTCTTTCTGATTCTGAACAGTTTTACTCTGATCAACCAATCAGAGGACGGAAAAATGCTGATGTCATCTTGCGCCAGCTAGCGGGCTTCGGGAGGCAGACTTGAAATCTGATTGGTTGCAGAAACAGCGTTTAATAATATTAACTAATGATCTGCCACTGCTAATATAGTGTAAGTTCCCCGGGCAGCGCTACTGATTCTGAAGGCAGATTAGATTAACATGGCAACACATAGAAACTGAAATCTGATTGGACAAAAAATCTAACATCCACATACACGTACTGGAAGCAGTGCAGCGAGAGAAACACTACGAAATGAAGAGAATAAACTGTTGGAATAAATTATTACAATTTAATGGAACTAATATTAGAATTTAGGGTGTAAATTAGACACCACGGCACAATACAAAATAAATGAAAATAAATTAAAATTGAATTAAATAAATATTTTGTCTATATTATTCAGCCCACAATTATTTTATTCAACTCCCTCACTATAATTTTTAGTTGATCATTTCCCTTTGACGAAATTTTGTTGACAGTTTTTAAATATAATAATAATCACCAAATATTAATAACCCAAATTTGGGTCAGAAGCTTATATTTACAGCACTTTTTTGGAGCACAGAGTTGAAAAAAAAAAACCCAAAATATTAAAATACAACTAAAAAGAAGCAAAAATATATAAATATAAATAAATATATTTAATGATTTATGGAAATAAGACGCGACTGAACGTTCAATCTGAATCCTGAGACCGAATTCCCTTTTCTTATTTTCGAGCCTATGACTGTGCTAATATTTTATGCAGGCAGACACGTCTTAACAAGAATACTAAAGTAGGACAATGGCTACGATGCTAAAGAAAGTTTTGTAGCAGCACTTTTCTAGGGCACCAATTAAATACGCTGACATAACAAATGTTGGTTTGTTTTTAATAGCTTCATATCACAGAAACATGAATCAAATAAAAGAAATAAAAAGCTCAACCAATTTTATGATCAGTTATTATGTTAGATTAAGGATTCCCTTGAGAATAAATTCAACAAATTTACAGTAAAGCAGCGATAATTTTTTTTTTATTCTCACAGGTTAAAACGTCAAATTACATCCAGAACCATTAAACTGCATGAGAGACATGACCGGAATCAGCAAATACCATTTCAGTCAGATTTTGCTGAAGCAAGCGAGAGATTGGTTTTGTTCACCAGGGAATAAAGAACATATTCGATCATTTGTTCTCAACAAACTGCTGTTTTTACCCGGGAGGTCCGTGGTGTTGATAAGTAACGTGTGTGATGCTGGTGTGTAGCTCATTCTGCACAAGAAAACCCAGTGGGCAGTGAGAAGCCATAAAGGTGCCAGACACAGTAATAAAACACACCTGATGCCTCAGCAGAGCACAAATCTGTAACAGTTCTTCCACTACAGCTCTAAATTACACATCGTTTTAACTTGGAGAAAAGCATCTTATAAAACGAGTAACCGGTTTGGTGCAAAAAAAGGGTTTGGTTTGAATTAACTACACTGGAAAAGATGGAAAACATCTCAATCATTGACACACACAATCTCTATTGCAATAAAGGATTATCGAGATATATGTTAGCGCTTCCCTGCAGAGGGCCTTGTGCTGTGTTCACACCAAACACAAAGCAAATATGAGCAACCGGTCACACATGGGATGTTTTTTACGTCACTCACACAATGTTTTTATTTGTGATACAAATACCGGCGTGCCCGCAAACAGCTCCTATAAAGCTTGCCTCCATTTTCTGATACAATAAAGGTCTTAATAAGCTCAAAAACGCACCATGGCTTGTGCTACTAGAGCCAATATATCATGTATGTAAGGTTAAACGTGAATTTGCCACCATTGGTATCTTTAAGTTGCTGTACATTATACTTATAATAAAACCAGATTATTCCAGTACATCCTATTCTAGTGTTTTTATACAATATTCACAATTTATAAGGTAATTTTTCTTATTTAAGAACATGTAATAAAAATAATCTGCGGTATTTTTTGGGGACCCGGAACTAATTAATGGCATTTTGATTCATTTTAATGGGAAAATTGAGTTGGCCTGCGAGTAATTTGAGTTCTGAGCACTAAATCAGAACAAATTAGGTCAAGACACCGCTGTACTTGGTTAGTTATTGGTGATCTAACATGTGTGGGGCATAATATGGTGATCAACAAGCAGTTGAGCCTTGCCTAATGCACAGCCAAGTTAGCATAAGCAAACTAAGCAGCTACCTGGAAGCCCTCTGTGGCCACCAGGGGCCCACAAAAGTACATGAAATAACATCTAAAAAAAAGTCTTTAATTTATAGTGTGCGAATAATCAAGAGTCGACAATAATTAGTCATTTTGACACAGTGGGGAAACAGAGAGGCCCCCCAAATAAAATTCTGCTTAGGGCCCCCTAAAGGCTTGGGCTAGTTTTGCCTAATGGACTAACCGTGGCAGATTGGTGGTTTATGGATTTGAACCCATAACCTCTTATTAGTAGTCAAGAGTATGAGAGATGGTAAAAATTTAAAGGTGACATTACAGGCATGATGTCCAGTGAGAAACTGAGTAAGCATATGAAGGAGTATAAGAAAGTTAATGTGTGTAACTGGTAGAAAAATGATGAGGCAGGATACAGGCACAGGCAATGGCATAAAAAACTGCATTAGCAATGAAGTACAATAAACAAGATCATATACTGACTGATGATTCTAATGAGTAACATGTATAATTGTGTAATTTGAGATGAAAGTTAATGGAGATGGAGATCCAGGGGGTTTGCAAGCTAGCCTGCTCCTTCTCATCTAACTGGCTACAGTAGGAACGGTAATAGGTTTAGGAGCTGACATGGTGCTGAGTTACAAAGTTAGAAAAGGTGGAAGAGCGAATGATCTTTAGATGGTAACAAAACGGCTTCTTTTGTTGGTCATAGCGGAGAATCCATGAGGATTTACATTTTTTACCTTGACACTCAACTTTGAAAAGCAACCTGAAGTGGGGTTAAATTGTCTCATTGTTATTTCAAATCAATATTTTATGATAAGCAAAAATATATGAGATTAGGGGCAGCACAGTTGCTCAGTTGTCTCACAGCAAGACGGTCCCGGGTTGGATTCCCAGGGTAGGGGCCTTTCTGTGTGGAGTTTGCAAGGTCTCCCCACGCTTGCATGAGTTTATTCCGGGTACTCCAGTTTCCTCCTCTCACAGGTGATTCTAAATCGTCCATAGGAGTTAGTGTGAGTTTGTGTGTGGCCCTGTGATGGACTGGTGAACCCTGAACCTGAAAAGGGTCCAGGGTGCACCCTTGCAGGTATAGAAAATGAATGAATGAATGAATGAATGAATGTTAGATTAGATACCAAGCAGAACAGCAAATAAATGACTCTGACTGCACAGGAAAAGCTGGTAAGTGTACTGTTTTTATGGGATGGAGGTAAACCAATTACAAAATGTATTGCTATATAAGGCCATAAGGACTTAAACATTTTTGCATGAAAGCAATGAAATAGAAAATAAGTTGGTATTGAATTCCACCACTGCATCAATCTCATGTGTTTTGTACAAGTTGGTAGATCTCAATTTTGTCCAAATATGTTGGTGACCCTTGGTGGATTCCAACCACTGCATGGTGGTACATTGTACAAGTTTGAGCTCATGTTTGTCACAATATGTTGGTGGATGGACCCTAGGTTTGACACTGGATGTGTACTTATGTGGTGGTACACCGTAGGCTACCGTGGGCTTGAGTTTGGAGCAGGTTGATTTTGGACAGGTTTATTATATATACGCATTACTTACCAGAACGCCTTTTATCCATTTTTGCTCCGGGGCCCAACAGCGGGGCCCACAGCGGTGTCTTGGTGGAGCTGGGAAATCAAACCCACAATCTTTGGGTTGGCAGTCCAACCTTAACCACGAGCCACCACTTCCCACAACACAAGGACTATAAATACATGAGACTGACCAATAGGCACAAGACACATAGAAAAGGATATCACATGACAGGAACACATGTGGAACAAAGATCACATGACAAACCAATGAGCAAGAACTTACTTACAACATAAACGCAATATAACCATGAAACAAGAAACCAACATGAAATATGAACGTTACCTAAACATAAACCCGAACCTCACACTTACACTGTTACACCATGATCATTCTGTTATTTAGGCAGTCTTGGCAAAGCAAAGTATGCCAAAAACCGAATCGGTATCACTGTAATTTTCTCTTTCTGCTAAAGATTTTACATGTTTTTGTTCTGAATAAGTGGTAGGTACAGTAAGGGTGGGTGACTCTATCAATGATTTTAAGTACTTTTAAGTTTCTGATGATCATCAGAAACATCATCATGGTGTAATAGAGTGAGTGTGAGGTTCTGGATCATGTGTGTAGTTACTTTCATGTTTCATGTTTGTTTCTTGTTTTATGGTTATATTGCATTTATGTTGTGAGTTCATGTTCATTGTTCATGCCTTTGTTTACTTCCAGTTTTGTCCATGCCATGTGATCTTTGTTCCTCATGTGTTCCTGTCATGTGATCCCCTTGTCCATGTGTTGTGTTCCCATTGGTTAGTCTTGTGTATTTATAGCCCTTGTGTTTCTTATTTGTGTTTTGTTGTGTATTTCGGCTGTGTCCTTGTACCGCTGTCGTGTATTTATGTTTTAAGAGAAAGTACGACGAAGCAAAATAAATTCTTGCATCATCCTAACAGCTGCTAGCATTAAGAGTCCAGTGTGTGTTTGGCAGCAGTTTGACCCTCCTTCAATGTAAGGAAGTTGCCTTTTGAGCCCTGCAATTGAAGTAATGTAGATGATGAGTAAGCTTCTTTGTGGTGACTCTGAGATTAAAGTGCTTCTGAACCACCACAACCTTTGAGTAATTCAGTAGCATTCAGATGAAAAAGATTATTAAAAAAAAGAAAAAGGTGTTTTTGGTGTAAGAAGGTGAAAGAGGTAAGAATCTGAAAAGTGTTGAAAAAAATGCCTTCAAAACGCAAAAAAAGAGAGGGACTTTAGAAATCAGTGGTTAAGGTGTTGGACTGCTGACTTGAAGATCATGGGTTTAATTCCTAGCACCACCAAGCTGCCACTGCTGGGCCCCTGATCAAGACCCTCAATGGCTCATTTGTCATATTATTAAACATTAACTGTCACAATCCTTTAGATAATAATAACAGATTGTGAATTGTTCAAGGTAGGGACATTAAATAAATGGCAGAAATTAATCATTTTTCAATCATCCATCCATCTATCTATCTATCTATCTATCTATCTATCTATCTATCTATCTATCTATCTATCTATCTATCTATCTATCTATCTATCTATCTATCTATCTATCTATCTATCTATCCATCTATCAATCTATTAATTTATTCATCCATCCATTTATTTATCTATCCATTATTTATCTATCCATCCATCCATCCATCCACCCATCTATCTATCTATTCATTCATACATCTATTCATTTATCCATCCATCTATCCATCCATGATCCATCCATCCATCCATCTTTTATACCAGCTTATTTCTAATCACGGTCACCGAGCTCTGTTCGGGTTTATCCCAGCCATCATTGGGTGAAAGGCAGAGGTCAACCTGGACAATTCACCAGATAAACAACCACACACACACGCACACACACACACACACACACACACATATACACACAATCACTAATCAATCTAACATACATGTTTTTGGACTGTGGGAAGAAATCGGAGAACCCGGAGTAAACCCACACAAACCCTGGGAGAACATGCACAATCGAACCCGGGACCTACTTGCTGTGAGTTAACAGTGCTAAACACTAAGCCAGTGCTGCCCAATTTTTCGATCATTTTATCCCTATTAAATCTATAAGCTAACCAAAAAACCCCACATCCTTTATCTAAAATCATTAGTATGCTCTCTTTAAATGCGTCTGGTCGCATTAAGAGGGAACTCCTGAGAAAAGATGCTTGACTGATATTAATAACCGTTGCAGCGTCGTGGTTTGAGTACTTTGTTCTTGATGCCATGCAAAAGTTTGTATTCACTTGTTTTGGGCTGTAGTGGATAAAAGGCCTGTCAGACGCAAGCTACAGTCCAGCTTAGATTAGTTACTGTATTACACTGGGCTATAACGAGGGCTCTGATGATGCAAGGATGCAACTGATTCGAACTGAAGGTAAGTAGGGGTACAAACAGCATTCAATACTTTTATTAAGTAGATTTTTGTACAAAACAAAATTACAAATTTAAGTTAATATCTAATTGCAGAAATGTACTTTTACTTCACTACATTTGACGCTATTAACCCTCTGTTACTAATAAATATTAATGATGTAAATGTAGTTTTAATAATTAGCATCCATCATGTTGGGTATAATGAGATGTCGAGTCTGGCGATAGACTGCAGTCGTCTGAAGTTCCTACATGAAACACACTCATTTGTTAAAGTTTGGAAAATAATAACAGAAATGAGAGAAAAAGAAGTGAGAATGTCAGTAGAGTGTGGAGAACCAGTCGGAGTAGGATCCATCATGCAGATAATGGCTTTATTGAGATAAGAGCTCGAATAGGGAAAAGACCATGACGTAATCGATAAAAGTCGCTACACAATAAACCCTAAAAAGATCGGCAACCAAAACAGAATCGCAAAGACGGAAATCGGAAACAAAATGTAGCATAGATCGAATCCAGAAACACAATGACATGAAATAAACGCTTGGTTTGTAGACAGGCTAACAATACTTCGCAATGTGTTCACTGTAGCACTAGCTTAACCGTCTGAACCGCTAGTATTCCAGTAAGGGCGCCCTCATGTGGTCTGGAGCCGGGAGTGTTACATAGAGACAGAAACACACATGACCCTCACATTTAATCCATTAATACACTCCAATCAGAGAAACACACAGTCTTACACATCTTACAGTCAGTTTCATGATAACGACTATTAGATGGAGATTCTGTAACTATGGACACTTTAGTCTTACTGTAAGTTACTATCAAATCTCACACACTCACTGCTCTTTTTTATGTGGATTTTATGGAGTTGTGATTGTCAGTATTTTTTCTGGATTCTGGATTTTCCCTTCATTTAATCAGATCCAAATGAACTAATAACCCTAATAGCATTAATACTTTCACTGATACTCGAGTCATTATCTTTATTTGTAGTTCTACTTGGCTACTTCAACCACGTCTGGGTCTAACCACCATGCCAAGCGCAGACAGGGGCACCGCTAAGGGAAGGGGATTCGGGACGATTCTAAGGGCCACACACTTAACAGTAATAGAAATAACGTGTCATATTCTTTTCATAGGGTCCAAAATTGCTAGCCTGGCCCCCGACCACAGAGCATATAGAGCAATTGATTATACTTAATAATCAGATTAAATACATTAATCAGATAAAAGCTAAACATTACAAATCTAGACTTAACGAAGCTATTAGTATTGATCCAGCTTTGAAAAAAAAAGTGTTGAAAGCAAAAAAAAAAGGCCATTTAGAAATGAGGGGAAAGTGGCAGCTCAGTGGTTAAAGTGTTAAACTGCTGACTGGAAGATCATGGGTTTAATTTCTAGCGCCACCAAACAACCACTGCTGGGCCCCTGAGAAAGGCCCGTAATTGCTCATTTGTCATTTTATTAAACATTAACTGTCACAATGTTTTTAGATAACAAAACAGATAAATGTGAGTTATTCAAGGTAAGGGATAAAAAATGCCAGAAATTACTCATTTTTTAATCATCATCATCATCATCTATCCATCCATCCATCCATCCATCCATCCATCCATCCATCCATTTACTTCTCCATCCCTCCATTCATTTATTTATCCATCCATCCATCCATTCATCCATCCATCCATCTATTCATTCTTACATTCATTTATTTATCCATCCATCCATCTATCCATCCATCAATTTATTCATCCATCCATTCATTCATTTATCTATCCATCCATCCCTCCATCCATCTATTCATTCATACATCCATTCATTTATCCATCCATCCATCCATCCATCCATCCATCCATTTATCCATTCATCCATTCATTCATTTATCTATCCATCCATCCCTCCATCCATCTATTCATTCTTACATTCATTTATTTATCCATCCATCCATCCATCAATTTATTCATCCATCCATTCATTCATTTATCTATCCATCCATCCCTCCATCCATCCATCTATTCATTCATCCATCCATCCATCCATCCATCCATCCATCCATCCATTTTTTTATCCATTCATCCATTTTCTATACCGGCTTATTTCTAATCAGGGTCATGGAGCTCTGTTCGAGTTTATCCCAGCTATCATTGGATGAAAGGCAGGGGTCACCCTGGACAAGTGACCAGATAAACAACCACACACACACACACACACACACACACTCGCACACACGCACACACACGCACACACACGCACACACACGCACACACCGCACACGCACACACACACACACACACACGCGCGCACACACTCGCACACACACAATCACTCCTATGGGCAATTTAGAATCACTATTTAATCTAACATACATGTTTTTGGACTGTGGGAGGAAACCAGAGAACCCGGAGTAAACCCACACAGGGAGAACATGCAAACTCAACCCCGAAAGACCCCTGCAGGGTAATCGAACCCAGGACCTTTTTACTGTGCACATTAAAGAAGCTGATATAAGCAAAAGAAAATGTTTTTCTTTGTTTTGTGTGCCATTCAAAAAGCAGCTGTTCGGCTTTTTATTTAACAAAATGAAATAAAGGAAATTTCCTCTGGGACACCTGGCACGTCTTGTCTTTTCATACGTAAAGTACATTGAGTGCTCCATGATTTGAATAATGCCGTTCCAGATTCGGACTTTATAATAGATGTGGCTGGTGTTGATACCTGTGTAAAATGAGGATGTTTTAAAGTGTCAAATGAAACATTAGTTTAATACGAGCTCTGATAAAGATTCCTGGTAAAAGCTTTCAGATGGACAAGCTTTCATTTGTCAGTCTCCACAAATGCATTTCATCCTTATTCGTTTTCCGGAAAAACCAATAAAGTCTGTATTTCTGAAGTTTTGTATTAAGTTTGCATTTGTAAAATAAATAGCAAAAAAAAAACAAATAAACTCAACCCCCTCCTGAGGCAGACAGTTTAATGACAGTTTTTTTAATCACCTCAATACATTTCTGATCGTTTACATCAGATTTTGTGTGCAAAATAGTTGTAAAAAAATGATATTAATAAAAATGTAACGTAAATAAAGCGCATCTTTAACACAGCACGGCATGTATCACGGCATATATCAAGTGACCCAATTTAGATTTTTCTAAAAACTAGTACTAGTACCATTGAGCCTGTTGTCATTGTGGCCCCGAAAGTTGAGGCCCCCTCTGCGTCAGACGTCCTTAATTATTCCGTATAGAAAGTGGCAGCCCCCAGTTCCCATTCAACTACAAGCTTACTTTTATAAATGACCATCAAAACTCACATGTCCACTAATCAAACGTTGATTTAGTTACTCATTACAGAAGGGTTAATACTTTAACGTGAATGTTGTTAATTATACTGTTATTTGGGGAGAATCAGTCAACATGGAATTAATGATCTACTTCGATTAAACAAAGCTGCTCTTGCTGTAAATATTGATAGGAAGTGTGTGTAACGGTATGTTGCATACCTCCTCTGAGGATTGAAGAAACAGGTGAACGACTGGTTGCTACCCTCTTCACTCCAGTAGTGCTGTAACCTCAGGATGTCCTCGCGCATCTTCTGGTTGTCTCGCTCACATTTGGGAACGTAAGAACACTAGAGAAAGAAATAAAACCCAGTTGAAAGAAAGCCTAGTATTATTCATCCTTCTGTTCTCTGAGCGTATACATAAGCTATAGTGTAACGATTCCAACTTCAGAGGGTGCCTTCATCTGAATACTAGCGCCATACTATATGCTAGCATCACCATGTTGCAAAGTATTGTTAGCTAGCCTACTCACTAATCGTCCTCTTGTCTTTGTCTTAGTTATTCTGGTTTAGATCTTTGCTACGTCCTGTTTACGATTTTGGTCTTTGGCCATCGGTTTTGTTTGCTTCGCTTTATAGTGTATATAAGCTGATATAAGCCGTGTATATAAGTTGACATAAGCCGAGCTTTGAACATGGATTCTTCTCAGTCGTCTTCATCACATATAGCATTAACATCAGGGGTTTATTTCTGCTGGATATCTACTACTAGATTGCTTTTGAAGGTATAGAAGAGTGGCAAATCCATAAATTGTTGATAGACAAACACTTTTTTAAAATTGTAGTAAAGAATTAGAACTCACAACCCCACAGCTCCATCTAGTGTTCACACTATGCGATTCTTAAGTCTAGCGATTGTTGCTTGTCAGACTGTAAGAACATGACCCTCATGTCACATTGTAGGATCTCCGTTATCATTAATGTCGGACTGGACGACAGTTTGACACGTTTTGTCATCTAACTAAATAAAAGCTAACAGCAAATTAGCAAAAATTAATTTGCAATATTAAATGGAAGCAAAATTTAATTTGCTAAATTAAATGCAAGCAAACAGCAAAATAGCAGGATTTTTTTTCTAATAACACCCCAATAGATTCTTTTTATGATGTTTTGTTCACCGGACTCGTTTCACCCCCCCCAGTGGTTTCAATTTGTTTGCATCATCAAGTCCTTCGATTCGATTGGTGCTCGAATTGTTTGCTCGTTATAGAAAAAGTCACACTGCAAAAAAATGTCTACAATCTTCCGACATGGCCAGAATTCTAGTGCAGAAAAAAAGGTATTTCAAACAACAGATTTTAGCGTCCGATTATTGTAATTATTGACCAAAACGTAGCTAAAATTGCACAGTGTAAGCGCAAACGTAATTCATATTTGAAATAAATTAATTCAATTAATTAAAACAAATCAAATTAGTTAAGCAACTAAGTCAAGCGCATGCAGTATGTTTGCCAGGTTCCGTCGTCAGCTACGCTTATTTTCAACGTTAATATGCAAATTCAAATATCATAATCGTGAATGAATTTTTTTCTCACTTAAAACCGAATAATTACAATTACGATATGCAAATATGGATGTTTTTAAATAAAGATCTAACGCCACAGAACATGACGAACGTACTGCTTGAATGTTAAATGTTTAAACAATTTGGTTAGTGACGAGTAAAAATCAGAGCCCTCGAGCTGAGAAAGTCTACAGATATCTGATATCAGATGCTTCACCAGGGCAACCAGGTTACCATGGAAATGTGAGAATAGGGCAGTGTGTGAGAAAATGCCTAACATAACAGGTTCAGGGTGAGAAATAGGTTCATCACGACCAGCTAAGATCCTCATAACAGACAAGATGATGAATGGATGTAGACAGGTTTCTATTACTGATCTGTTCAAGTGTCAATTATTTATTCGCCCACATCATATTTCCACCAGGTTTTGTTTATGTTGTCCATTCTGGACAGTGTTTATACGGTGTCTCCTCAGGATGTACAGTCATGTGTTGAGTGTTAGGATCATGTGGTGTGCAGTAACTGATGAAAGATGCGCTGTAGAATAACACTGGTCATTTTCCCGACCTTAAATATCTAAAAAAATAAAAAATCTAAATTACAAATATCTAAAAAATACAGTTAAATATTAAAATTTATATATATATATATATATATATATATATATATATATATATATATATATATATATATATATATATATATTTTTTTTTTTTTTTTTTTTTTTTTTAAAGCTGTAAACACATTATTAGATGTCCACATGTTTAATGTCAAAACCTTCAGATGCATTTCTTTCTGCTAGATTGGGTCATGTGACTGTGTGGATTTGTGTTCATTCAGTTACAATAGTATTAATGAGATCAGACACTGATGATGTAATAGTTAGACGGTCTGGGGTTCAGACCTCCTCAGATAGATACACACATAGACAGACAGACAGATATGTGGGTGGGTGGGTGGTTAGACAGATAGATAAGACAGGTGGGTGAATGAATAAATAGACAGACAGACGGACGGCCGGCCAGCCAGCCAGCCAGACAGAAAGACAGATAGGTGGAGGGATGGATAAATGGATGAATAGACAGACAGACCAATAGAGGGATAGACAGACAGATACAGACAGATACATGGATTGGATAGATAGATAGATAGATAGATAGATAGATAGATAGATAGACAGACAGACAGACAGACAGACAGACAGACAGACAGACAGACATGTGGATAGAAAGATAGATAGACAGACAGACAGACAGGTGGGTGGGTTTGGGTGGACGGATAGACAGACAGACAGACAGATGGGTGGGTGGGTGTTTGGGTGAATGGATAGATAGACAGACAGAAAGACAGCTAGATAGATAATCACTGTAGCTTTAAATTGTATTTTGTTGTTTTTTGCGATTATTTATTCAGTGTCGTGTGTCGAGTTTGTCTGCTCTTCTTCTTCCCATCGGCTCTCAGTAGATTATCAGCATCCATCAATAACGCTGCTCCGCTGACACTCCGATGATGGCTATTTCTTTCTGAATTGTGAAGATGAGCTTCATCACTCAACACAGATCACCATCTGGGAGCTGTCAGAGATGCCGCTAAAGCAATACACATGAAGATGAATGTAGATGGCGGTGGACCACAGGGGTAAAAGGCTTCCTAAGAGAAAACCAATAGAGAACGTTAGAAGCGTGTGCCGTACCCGAATTCTATCGTTCATCCAGGACTTGGACATTTGTCACAATATTCAGTTGTTATTTTATGAGATTATGTTATAATATCAGTGTGAATTTAGCCGATTTGCAAAAAGCATGGATCTGTAGGCTTACAGTGACAAACTATAAAAAAAGAATATTAAAATGGGAAACGACAGAAAGAACATACACACATCTTTTATATATCAGCGTAAACTTTAAAGTACGGATGTACCGATACAGATACCGCTATGGGTATCGGGCCCGACACTAAGCTCAGGTACTCCTACTCAGATACCAAAAGACTGACGTCACTGACAGACAGGAAATAATGACCAAATGGCAGACTGCAAACTTTGTTCCACCAAAAAATATCAAGAGGCTCAAAAATGTGTACTTATAATATCATGAATTTATTAAAACATCTCAAATTTTTTAAAAAAAGCTAAATGTTAGCACTGAGAATTTAGCGCTCAGCAACCGACCCTGCAGCAAACTCTTACAACACAATCAGAGAGTCATACAAACAATCCCACATCCCAGAAAAAAAAGTACAGGTATCAGTATCGGCGATGTAACGGATCCCAGTGAGGCGAGTAGTTAAGAACCCTAAAGTGCAGTTATTTACAAAGTGTACAAAATAATACACACAAACTAATGTAGACTACACATGACTTAATTTAGCATCGTTTAGCTTAGCATAGTTTAGCTTAGCTTAAACACTAACACGGACATAAACACAGCAATAAACATGACCTTAATTAGCATCCACGTCACTTGACCTGACTTAGCTTGTCAGAAAGACTCGCACCAGCCGTACAGGGACCCAAAAGAAACACAAGGGCTATAAATACCAATGGGAACAAGACATATGGACAAGGGGTCATGTGACAAAGACACATGGGAAATAAAGGACAAAACAGGAAGTAAACAAAGGCATGAATAAAAACAGGAACGAAAGAATAAACATGAACATAAACCAGGAACCTAACAAGGACAAGAAACACAATCGTTACAGGCGAATACTAGGAAATAAATATTGCTATTTTAAAAAATATTATTGATGCATTCCTCTACCTCTATATTATTTTGGGGTGTTTTTTTTTTTAGCTACATTGGACTTTAACATCATTTTAAATAATTTGGACTTTAAAGATAATATTTATGTCTAGTCTCAGTCTCAGGTCTCTGTTAGCTAAAAGTTCAATGTGTATGGCAAGAAAATGGAAAACACCCTAAACGTTTTGCTGTGGGTCATGTGATCTGCCTAAAAAAAGAAGTCATTGTGTTGACAATTAAGGATTTTCCAAATTACACTTCCTTGAATAAATGTTTGATAGTTACCCACTTTTGTGGGGGCATTTTTATGCATCTAATCATCATGTGGTGGAAAGAAACTATTTTCTGATTACAAATGACTATTTACAAATACTTCCGTTACAATACTCAAGTTAATTTTTTCCATTTTTTTCTACTATTTTTTGGAGTATAATTACATTGTGGTACTTTTATTTTTGATAAAGTTGTTTAAAAATAAATGATTCAACTTTACATTTGATTTTTCACAAAAACCACAAAAATTCTATCAATGTAGTTTTTATAGGTTAAATACTAAACGAATGCCTTTTTAAGTATTTTTTTAATAAATTGCATTTAATAGTTCAGTTTTTTAGTGTCTGACACTTAAGTAGGATTGGGTGTCGTTTGAATGACAGAGATTTACATGTACAGCATTGGACAGACGTCCTTATCCAGAGCAACGTACATTTATCTCTTTTATACAACTGAGTAATTGGGGGTTAAGGGCCTTGCTCAGGGGCCCGGCAGTGGTGACTTGGTGTTGCTGGGAATTAAACCCCAGTCTTTCCGGGATCAGTCCAACACCTTAACCACTAAGCCACCACTTAGCCATTTTAGGCTAGGTTTTGTTGCTGTTTATTGATTACGATTCTTATAAAAAAAAACTTTAGATATATTTATTTTGTTGCAGCTAAAGAACCATGAACAAAAATTACCAGCCTACAGAACACACACACACACACAGACACACACACACACAAGGAACTTTAGCCTCTGATTTTACTAAAAACGATTAAATTCACGTACAGTAAATGTTAATAAAATAAAAACAAATTAGTTCATTTTCTTTTCCAACTGTTTAAAATTTAGATAAAACTGACTGTGTTTATGAGGAGATTTAAACTAATACTAATCTATTTAAGTATAAAGATATAAAAGACCAAATCAATTCGGAATTTTTCCACTGTGATAGTTAAAATCCTGAACTGAGATCAACTTCTTGCACCTGAATGGTTTCAAATCACAAAAGTACTTTAATTTGGGTAGTTCGTTTTTCAAAATACTTATTTACTCTCACTAAAATCATATACTGAATTATTATTTAAGTCGTGATACTTTTACTTTAGTAGAAATTGTCAGTAACTTTTTCCACCACCGCTCATTATGATGCTAAACAAAACCAACTGCGATTGGTTGCTTCACATGTCAGTCATCAGTCAGTTGGGTGGTCCGTGTCAAACCCCCCCCCAAAAAAACGGGGAAAAAACAAAACGGCTGCACTGTTAGCCTGGATTTCATATCTAACTATACAATTTAATTAAAACATAATTAAAATATTTACGTTTTAGTGTAAAGTGTAAGTGTAGTGTAAGTAAATTTTACTACTTCTGTAAATGTAGTTTATTGCATGAGTTTAATTTATTAAATTTAAAAACAAAAAAGTTTTTGCCGGATCACCCCCGCCCTGCATCCTGATTGGCTGATTCGAAGTTCTGCGACGCCATTTTTACGTGGTCGCAGCTGCATGCAAGGTTGTAGTTGTTGGTATGCAGGTAAAATTTTTTGGTTCTCAAGTTTTTGGTTCTTTTCTCCAACAAAAGGGCAGTTAAGTGTGACAGGAAAACACTGTTTAATGTAAGTTTCGGGTTATTTAACCCGTTTCCCTACAGGCGAACTCGGCGTGACGTCGGCTGTTGATTCGTTTTCTTTCTTTCCTTCCCATCAAAATGATATGTGTGAGTAATGAATGAACTTTTTTTACTGAGAGGTTCAGAAAACACACTTTAATCAGGTTGCGGTAATTTCATCTGCCAACTATGTGTTTTAACATTTACAGCATGTGGCAGACATTCGGCAGACATCCTTATCCAGAGCGACGTACATTATTCTCTGTTTAAAAGTTAAGGGCCTTGCTCAGGGGCCCAGCAGTGGTAGCTTGGTGTCGAAACCCTGGCTTTCAAATTAGTATTCTAACATCTCAACCACTGCGCTACCACTTCCTTCCTTTACATGTCTGCTGTGGACAAGGTCATACAATAATCATTGTTGGACTACCAACTTGAGGACCCGGGTTCGATTCCCAGCCCCTAAGCGAGGCCCTTAACCCCCAATTGCTCAATTGTATAACAAGGAAGTAAGTTGCTCTGGATGAGGGTGTCTGCCAAATGCTGCAAATGTAAATATATAATGCTCTTCAAACTTCTTTTAAACTTGTCCTGAGTGTATTGCTATATTTTAATATAAATAAAATTATATAAAACGTGTTTGATTGATTTTTTTTAATATAATTTAATTAATGAAAAAGAAACAGAAAATCAAAGCATTCATTCTATTAAACTTTAACTGATTGTCAAAACTATCTTTTATGCTTTGATTGAATTTTTTAGCGCAACCGAGTTCCTTATTTATTTATAAGCTCAACTTATCCGGGCTTGAAGTGTGTGAGACACAAACGATGCCAACACATATCCTTTCCCTGCATAACTGAGCACCAGAGATTCTTTAACTAAATCTGAATCAGTGTTGCAAATGTCCACTGAGCCGTTCGCCCACAACACTAACACTGCTCATATAATCAGAATCCAACTTTATTTATAAACATTAAAAGAAATTTTCACCTGTAAAAGCGAAACACTAAGTAATAACTTGGGGTGTGTTTCAATCCGCTGTCCTGTCCTGCAGGTAATAGATCAGTATCTGGTGTACACGAGTTCAGGCACCAGGGACACCGATGACTCAATGTCTGGTGACAGAACCTCAAATGTTATTATTAGTCACTCTAACAACCCAAACATATCAAATATCAGAGTTTTATATGTCGTATTAACGTTTTAGCTTAAATACACACATTTCTGTTTCAATGATTCAAACAATCTTTAAAGTCATTAGACTAAATAGAACCATTAAATTCAGTTAAAACATAACCAGAGGTAAGTAAAGCAGCCAAGTACAATGAAAACTACTTATAAAATCTTCTTCTCCTTTCGGCTGTTCTCTTTTAGGGGTCTCCACAGCGAATCATCTGTCTCCCCCCTAACCCTATTCTCTACATCCTGTTCACTCACACACACTAACTTCATATCCTCGTTTATCACATCCATATACCTCCTCTTTGGTCTTCCTCTTTACCTTCTGCCTGGTAGCTTCATTTCTAACATCCTCCTACCAATATATTCACTATCCCTTCTCTGGACATGTCCAAACCACCTCAATCTGTGCTTCCCTGACTTTCTCCCCAAAACATCTAACATGAGCCGTCCCCCTGATAAACTCATTCCTAATCCTGTCCAACCTCGTCCCTCCCAAAGAAAACCTCAACATCTTCAGCTCTGCTACTTACATTTACATTTGGGGGTTAAGGGCAGGGGCTATTGGCAGACGCCCTATCCAGACGACTTACAAGGGAATCCACCCTGTGTAATCCTCTTAGCCAACAATCCATCTGCCGCCTGTCTTTCCTCAGCGACCATCATTGCTGCTCGTGTCTCTTCCTCACCACTGTTCTTAAACCATACATCATAGCTGTCTCACCACTGTCTCTAAACCATACATCATACCTGGTCTCACCACTGTCTCTAAACCATACATCATAGCTGCTGGTCTCACCACTGTCTCTAAACCATAAATCATACCTGGTCTCACCACTGTCTCTAAACCATACATCATACCTGGTCTCACCACTGTCTCTAAACCATACATCATACCTGGTCTCACCACTGTCTCTAAACCATACATCATAGCTGGTCTCACCACTGTCTCTAAACCATACATCATAGCTTTCTTACACTGTCTCTAAACTATACATCATAGCTGTCTTACACTGTCTCTAAACCATACATCATAGCTGTCTTACACTGTCTCTAAACCATACATCATAGCTGTCTCACCACTGTCTTGTACACCTTCCCCTTGATTCTAGCTGATATTTCACACTTCACTCCTGACACGTTTCTCCACCCATTCCAACCTGCCTGTTCTCTCTTCTTTACCTCTTTTACACACTCTCCATTGCTCTGGACTGTCGACCCCAAGTACTTAAACTCCTGTACCTTCTTAACCTCCTCACACTGTACTCCCATTTATAGTTTCTTAATTAAGAGAGTAATAAAGTGTGGAATGATGAGATTCCTCCAGTTGTGAGTTATTCGTTACTTTGGATCTGATTAAATGTCCAGAATTCAGAAAAATACTAACAATCACAACTACATAAAATACACATAAAAAAGAGTTAAAAGCAGTGTGTGTGTGTGTGTGTGTGTGTGTGTGTGTGTGAGATTTGATAGTAACTTACAGTAAGATTAAAGTGTCCATAGTTACAGAATCTCCATCTAATAGTCGTTATCATGAAACTGACTGTAAGATGTTTCCTCAGGTTGGAGCTGGAGTTCCTCTACACTGATATCAGCACTCGTTTTAGTCACATTGAAGACGCCACATTATGGAACTGTGTGTTTCTCTGATTGGAGTGTATTAATGGATTGAATGTTGAGGTCGTGTGTGTTTCTGTCTCTATGTAACACTCCCGGCTCCAGACCACATGAGGGCGCCCTTACTGGAATACTAGCGGTTCAGACGGTTAAGCTAGTGCTACAGTGAACACATTGCGAAGTATTGTTAGCCTGTCTACAAACCAAGCGTTTATTTCATGTCATTGTGTTTCTGGATTCGATCTATGCTACATTTTGTTTCCGATTTCCGTCTTTGCGATTCTGTTTTGGTTGCCGATCTTTTTAGTGTTTATTGTGTAGCGACTTTTATCGATTACGTCATGGTCTTTTCCCTATTCGAGCTCTTATCTCAATAAAGCCATTATCTGCATGATGGATCCTACTCCGACTGGTTCTCCACACTCTACTGACATTCTCACTTCTTTTTCTCTCATTTCTGTTATTATTTTCCAAACTTTAATAAATGAGTGTGTTTTTGCATGTACGAACTTCAGACGACTGCAGTCTATCGCCAGACTCAACATCTCATTATACCCAACATGATGGATGCTAATTATTAAAACTACATTTACATCATTAACGTTTAATAGTAACGAAGAAACAAAATTAAACGTAGCGAAGAAAAATTACATTTCTAAGATTAAAAATAAACTTGAGTGAAAATAAACGTATGGACAGTCAAATTTTACAAAAATCTGCTCAAGTTTATATAACGAGTTTCTATACCCTCCTATTTTTTGAGAGCTAAAACAACAACAACAACAACAACAAACTACTTATTCTTGCAAATAAAAAAATGGATGAATGTTTGCTTCATCCACCCTTTTTTTAAGTTGAGAAGCTTCAGGAATTATGAGGTCATTTCTAGTCATTTCTTTTAAAGGAAAAAAAGTGTAGAATCAAAAGTGAGCACGTTTCTTGGCACATTTTTAAACAGAAATTTTTAAAATCAATCTATAACTAAAGCATTAGAGCACATCCTCTCCTACATATCCTTACAAAAAAGTTAAAGTGTACTGCTTGTATACCTGCAATAAACAAGATCCATCCATCCGTCCATCCGTCCATCCTTTAATCTTACCATCCATCCGTTCCATCTATCCATCCAGCCATTCATCCGTCCATCTATTTATCCGTCCATCTATCCATCCATCCATCTAGCCATCTATCCATCCATCCATCCTCCCATCGTCCATCGTCCGTCCATCTATCCATCCATCCGTCCATCTATTTATCCGCCATCTATCCATCCATCCATCCATCCATCGATCCATCCATCCGTCCATCTATCCATCCACCTATCCATCCAGACATCCATCCATCTATTTATCCATCCATTTAATGTCTATTTCTGCTTATTCCTAATTAGGGTCATGGGGATCCGTCACTGGGTGAAATGCAGGGGTCACCAGTTCATCACAGGGACACATGAAGACAAACAACCAAACACACACACACACACACACACACGCACACTCATTCCTGTGGACAATTTAAAATCACCAGTCAATTAAACATACATGTTTTTGGACTGAGGAAGAAACCGAAAAGAAACGGAGAACCCAGAGTGAATCCCACGCAAGCACAGGGAAAATGTGCAAACTCCAACTTTTATCCAACAGACCTAAACGAGATATTCAAGGTCTTGCAGTTATTTTCAAAACTGACAGGGAGGTGTGTTGGGGCAAGTTAGAGCTAAACTCTGCAGGACAATGACCCTCCAGAACCGAGTCTGATGACCCCCTGATTGAAGACCTTCAAATCATAGAGTAGGATTTTTAACATTTCGGAAGTCAGATGTTTGGCCTACGAATTGTTGGCTAATTGTCTAATACATACTGCATCAAACACAAAAGTGAAAAAACATTTATAAAGTTTTGAAGTCGTCAGCTGATTGATTAGACCGTGCAGGATTTCCAGGAGACATGTTTGTAGGGTTCTTCAATGATCCATTTGAAAACAAAGCCCCTGTGATACTGTGATTTCCTCATGACAGAACGACGGCGTCATGTTTACACCTGTAACTCTGGATTTTTCAAATATGACTGATCGATGGTTTCACTCCAGAAGTTAAAGAAAACTAACTGTGATTGGTTCCTTCATGTGTCAGTCGGATGTCCTGGTGGTTATTCTAAAGATCTGGTAATGTGAGACCACTTAGACTCTTATACCTCCCATTTCTTCTGATTTTAGCACATTAATTTCAGGAAGTCTCCTTTTATTACCTTGGAAAAAAATCAACATTTAAAGTTCTAAAAATGCTGTTTTATGCTTTGTTTTAACCTTTAAAAATTAATAAAATGTCTATTATAATGTTTTTCCTTTTTTTTATATTAAGTCTATTTAAGACTGCGTTTGCTTGTCATGGCTGTTTTTATGCCACGTATGACCGCTGTATCGAACGCAAAAAGCTTGGCTTCTATGGAAACACTTGTTCTATTATATGAACACTAGCTTTTATGTTTCACTGATGGCAGAAAATTGCACGTAAAATATAAAAGGTCCTCGTTCCACAGATGTCCTTTCTGTCCTTTTATTACCGAGCGGTAGTTTAGGATTTTTACAATCTGAAAGATTTCTGGAGGTGAAGGCCAGAACATCTTTAATTCAGAAAGGAACCAAAAGTTAGACGTATTTGTAATCAGCTGGAACTCCAGGTCTCAAAATATACTAGTCAACATCTGAGGTGGATCAAATCCTTTCATTCAATTATATATATATATAAAACCAATAGACACATATTGACTACTGTATAAAAATGGGTAATAGCTATATCAGTGGAAAGGTGGTCCCTTAGTAGTTAGTTCTGCATGGTTTAATTCCCAGTACCACCAAGGTACCATGGTTGGGCTCCTGAGTAAGGCCCCCCGTTGCATAAAGAGATAAATGTAAGTCGCTTTGGATAAGGACATCTGCCAAATGCTGTAAATGTAAATCTAAACACTGGCTGGAAATGCTGTAAGCCACAACTTCTTCATGAAGATAACTCCTCAGGTTACCATGGATTCCTTGTGACAAGCACTGAGTTATAAATGGAGGCAGTTTAAATCATTGCAAAGTTCAAGAAATAGTGTGTGAAATTTAAGACAAACGCAATTGATATTAATACTGAAAATGATGTCTGTTGATAAAATCTTCACTGGAGGCATGATCTTTTCCTTTAAAAGACCAGCCAACATTAAAAGAAAGAGAGAGAAGGAGAGAGAGAGAGAGAAAGAAGGATGGAAAAAGAGAGCGAGAGAAAAAAAAAGAGAGAAAGAAAGAAGGATGGAGAAAGAGAGCAAGAGAAAGAGAGAGAGAGATAAAGCGGGATGGAAAAAGAGAGAGAGAAAGAGAGAGAGAGAAATTAATAAACAGACTTGCCCTTTCTTAATTCAACCTCAATCAAATTCAGCTTAATCATTTATGTAACTGCATATCCATCCATCCACTGTCTATTACCGCCTATACCTAATCAGGGTTACCGCACACACACACACACACACTCACACTCACTACAGGCAATTTAGAATCATCAATCAATCTAACATACATGTTTTTGGACTGTGGGAGGGAGCTGGAGAACCCGGAGTAAAGCACGGGGAGAACATGCAAACTCCACACAGAAAGACCGCTGCAGGGGAATCGAACCCGGGACCTTCTTACTTTAAGGGAACAGTACTAATCAGTGCTCATAACCCTCATACCATGAGTCATTCATTCATTTATTTATCTATTCTTTGGTTTGTTGGTTCGTTCATCACTTTTAGTTTCAATTGAGTTTTTAGTTTAAGTATAAAAAGCAAACAATGTTTAGAAATGAAGCCTCAAACACTAATCCAGTTTAGAGGATTATATGGCTGATGCTGTACACTAAATGAAATACAGAACGGCATTAGTACTAACACTAAACGTAAATAAGTGGAAGTGGTGGCGCAGTGGTTAAGGTGTTGGACCACCAACTTGCAGACCTGGGTTCGATTCCCAGCACCACCGAGCCACCACTGCTAGGCCCCTGAGCAAGGCCCTTAACCCCCAATTGTTAGTTGTAAAACAGGGAATAATGTAAGTCACTCTGGATAAGGGCGTCTGGCAAATGCTGCAAATGTAAATAAAACAGACTATAAACTATATAAAGACCATGATATAATTACAATCGTTTATCAACATTTAAGATAAACATTATCCAACTTCAAATTTGTGCCACTGTGACGTCGTATGACATGCGCCAATATCAAAAGAGGGAATGTAGTATGTGTAAATTTTATTAACGCTACCCCTATACATACTTTTTTTAACGAAAGTACATACACAGTTGTATGCGATTTTGGACAGAGCCATGGTTTACCTTCGGGATGAACTGAAACACCAATTGAACCCCAGACCTTCTCACCCAACATCAATGTCTGCTCTCACTAATACTATTGTAACTTAAACACAAATCATCAGCTCCACACAGACTTTCTACTGGTGTCCCACAAGGCTCAGTACATGGTCCTTTCCTTTTCTCCCTTTATACCAATTCACTTGGTAAAGTTATTTCCTCACATGGGTTCTCCTACCATTGTTATGCTATGCCTGGCATGAAACTTAACCCCAGCAAAATAGAACTGCTTTCCCAAATGATTCATACCCATGCCAGGATCTTGCAATTTTCATGGAGGATTTGCTAATGTCCTCTTCGACTACTGCCAGCAACCTTTTCCTTACCTTTTGCTAATTTGACACGATCCTGCAGGTTTATCCTCGAAAACATCAGGAGGATTTGACCTTTTTTGTCTAATCAGGCCATTTAGTTGCTTGTGCAGTCTCTTGTCATTTCTAAACTCGACTACTGCCACCCGCCCCTGGCAGGTCTACCTCTTGAGTGAAATTCCTCTGCAAATGATTCAGAATTCAGCTTCGGCAGTTGTTTTCAACCTCTCAAAATTTTCTCACATCACCCCACTGCTGCGCTGCCTCCACAGGCTTCCAGTAGCTGTACATATTAGATAGAAAACACTAAAGCTCTCAGCAAAACTCTAAACTCTCAAAATCCATGATCCATATAAAAATCTTACCACCTACAGAACTGTTTCTTTCTTCCATTAATGTCTAAAATAAATGTGCTGTCCTTACAGTATCCTTCAAGACAATCTAAAGTTCTTTTAGCTTTTAACCAGCCTAATTGCAAGTCCACATTTTCAGCTTAATCCACCTTCCTAGTAGGTCCGCTGAATGCCAGAGAAAACTTAACACTTTCTGCATTTATTCGTCTTAATTTGTCAGTAGCGTTTAATATAATAAATCACCATGCTTCCTGTTTGCACACACTGGCAACCCTGACCTTGTTTTGTTGTACAGTTGAGAGTTCCTGTATATACCCGACAGCCTAAATACAGGACTGTGAACAGACGCGGTTACTGGTCCTGTTTTAAATCAAATCTCATAGCTTTCCTTACATCACTGCAATATAACAGAAGGTATGTAGGCACCTAATGCAGTATGTCAATGCCCATGTGCACAAAACCCCTGAGCTTCATGAAGACATGCTGTGTTCTGATTGGAAGGAAGGAACTTTTATATCCTGTACAGAGCCCTTAACCCCTCTGAACACCCTCTCACCCCAAACCTCCTCACCTCAACATTAGCATTTGCTTTCACTAATCCACAGCAGAGACCAACTTTTAAACCTCAACATATAATAAACAGATGTTCAGCTACATAATGTATGTTAATAAAACACAAGTTTGTTTCTTGACCCCCATGTCCTTAGAATATGCGGTACCGCCTTTCTGGCCCCTTTCTTCCAATGTTCCATTCTATACAAATAGAAGTAAAGACCTAGCCTATATTACCTGCCATGGTTTTGGAATGGTGTGTTGTCCCGATTAATTGTCAAATAAATAATTTAGAATTATCGCCTGTTTTATTGTTTGTTTTAAGGCTTTGACAAATAATTGTTTTCAATAACACACTTCATACATTTAAATACATTCAATAAAGTTATTTATTCAGTAGGTTTATTCAGAACCCTGTAAGTAACAAAACCCTCACAATAAACTATGGCCAGAACAGAACAGGCCATAAATGCCACATTAGCTTCTTGATGGCTTGGTAAATTATGGGAAAGAAATGCTAGCAAACGTCTTTTAGAACAGGGGTGGGCATTTTCAGTCCTGGAGGGTCAGGGTGTCCTGCAGAGTTTAGCTTCAACCCTAATCAAACACACCTGAACCAACTAATCAGGATGTCCACTACAGGTAAGTGTGTTGAGACAAGTTAGAGCTAAACTCTGCAGGACACTGGCCCTCCAGGACAGAGATTGCCCACCCCTGCATTAGAAGCAAAAAAACGCAACGCTCCGATTTTTCCAAATCACGCCGCTCCACTCACTTATTCTTGTTAAACGTAGGGGTGCTACAGGTACCACAGCTCCCCCTTGTGGTTGATTGAAGTGTGCAATAATTGTGGTTGGATACAACGATCGCGATTACGTCAAATAATTGAGATCATATGATTGTTTAATAATTGTGACAGGCTTAACTGTAATGTACTTTGGATTATTGTTTGTACATTTTTAACCCAGCTAAAAATTCTTGTTTCCTAGTAAATTTTGTAAAGTTTCGTTTTTGATTCTTAAACAAACAAAAAAAAATTGAAAATAACAATAAGGGAAAGTTTGGTGATTTTAAATTGTCCATAGGTGTGAGTGTGTGTGTGGCCCTGTGAGTACCCCTTTCGCCCGGCTGGGATAGACTCTAGCAGATCCCTGTGACCCCGAATTAGAGAATAAGCGGGTATAGAAGATGAATGAATGAATAAATGAATAGGGGAAAGTTTAGTATAGGTTCTTTTTAGGAGGATGCAAAAATACCTGCAATACCTGCATACCTCCAAAAACTAACCATAAAAAAAAAATGTAATGCACGCAAACGTGTCCTGGCTCTTGATATACAACCACCAATGAACAACGTTGACTTTAAATGAGAAAAAAGAATGTGATGTGGGATTCGAACCCTGAATCTTAGAATCACTTTCCTTCATATGAATGACGAAATAGTTCATTCGACTTTTTAGCGATTATCTACTCTTCCCTGTGGATGACCTCTGGCCTACTTTCTGAGGTTTGAATTTATGTTACTTAAATCTGTATTTTTATAAACTGGATATTTGCCATCTAAGCAAAAATGTTCAATTGTTAAATATTCCAAACCGTTTTTAATGCCACGTATTATTCAGTTTTGTTAAATTAAACTCGTCAATCATTTAAGTAGTCATAGAGTAAACTGTCATATTTCAGCTTCATATTCTTACATTTACAGCATTTGGCAGACGTCTTCATCCAGAGCGACTTTTATTTATCTCATTTATACAACTGAGCAATTGGGGCTTAAGGGCCTTGCTCAGGGGCCCAGCAGTCGTGGCTTGGTGGAGCTGGAAATCGAACCCACAATCTTCGGGTTGGTAGTTCAACACCTTAACCATGAGCCACCACTTACTCTTTAGACTTTTCCAAAACGTTTCTTGCAATGTTTTAAGACTATTACAAAGAAAAAAAATTCTGGAATGTTTTATTTGGTAACTAAAAATCGAACCATGTGTCATTGTTTTTGCATTTTTTAGGAATTTGTATTTTTATCTTTGTAGCAATCCACACACACTAGCTCACTATCTTATTAGGCGCTAATCTTTTAGGCTGTGTATATTTGCCGATAATAAATGTGCATTTTATTAGTGTGCATTCAACTGTTTGCAGTAAATTACGCGGTGAACACTGGACTGAATGTAATCGCATTAAATCCATCAGCGGATCAGGCTCGCAGTGTTGTGCTGTCCTCTTGTTGACTATGAATCATTATATTGGACAAAAGTATTAAAACATCAGCCTATCATTTCAAAGCAAGTGTTTTTTGACGATACTCTTCCAGATGTTATATCAATATTATAATAACCTTCAAACCTTTGGAAAGACTCTCCACTAGATTGGGTCATGTGACTGTGGTGATTTGTGTTCATTCAGTTCCAATAGTATCAGTGAGATCAGACACTGATGATGTAATAGTGAGGAGGTCTGGGGGTTCAGTCGGGGTTCCAGTTACATTTACGACATTTGGCAGACGCCCCCTATCAAGAGCGACTTACATATATTTTTTTTTACAACTTTGCTTAGGGGCCCAACAGTGGTAACTTGGTGCCGGGAATTGAACCTCCAGTTAACAGTAATTTAATGTAAATGCCTTAATTTATTTTTACAGAACAGTGAAATTTGTTTCTTCGCATATCCTATATTAGTAAGTTGGGGTCAGATATGAAACAGTGCCCCTGGAGCAGGAAGGGTTAAGAGGTCTTGCTCTTCAGTGCCCTAAACCATTTAAACCACCACTGCCCCAGTTCATACAGTTACGAGTTGGGTTTCCGACCTTAAATTTAAGCTAATTTTGGGCATTTCACTTTTCAATAAAGTAAAATTTTAATGTTACAACAATTTAGATTTCATATATTTCTTAGATTTCATATATATTTCTTAAAGCACTTCTTGTACGTCGCTCTGGACAAGAGCGTCTGCTAAATGCTTCAAATGTAAATGTAAATATACAACTAAGCAATTAATTGCTAAGGGCTCTGCTCAGGGGCTCAACAGTGGTAACTTGGTGGTGCTGGGAATCTAACCTGGATCTTCCAATTAGCAGTCCAATATCTTAAATACTGTGCTACCACTTCCAACCAGACAATTGTTTGCTTTCAACTTTGTGGCAACAGTTTGGAGAAGACATACTTATGAGTGGGCTGGTAAAAATCCACACATTTTTGGCCATATGGTGTGTATAACTGGTGCATTAAAGCAATTGAATGGTATTAAAATATGTCCCTTTACCAGTCAATGATGTCTTAGATGAGGAGCTGTGAATGTCTTACCTGCTGAATGGTAAATATGTTCATCACTGCAACAGGGCAGACATACTAAAATGTCTTTACCATGCTGAATAATTTTCTTCCAGAGGTTTCTCTCAACCTCTAATATAAAAAAAAAAAAAAATACCTGTTTGGCTTTTCTAAAATTACCCAGGGTTCAGCACGTCTCTGTGAAACACCTAGGCAGTTCATCAAGTCGGAACATTTTGCCGTGCTATAATTCGCTAGAGGTTTCTTATATTGTTAGAGCAATCAGTCAAAGAAACTTACTCGACACCCTAAAAGATTCATTTGTTCCAATCCCATTTCTACACCTCAGCTCAACCCGCTGTTTTGCACAATCGTGTAAAGAAATAGAGATGACTCAATTCTCTTTTGGTTGAAGGTGCAGGTGGAAGAGCCAGATACCCCTTCAAACAAAGATTTTTTCGAGACCACACTTTAAACTTCGGGGTATAAGAAATTTCCCAAGAAACATGAGCTACAGCGGCAACATGGCTACCCAAGCGACAGAGGAGATTCAGAAATAAGTCTTTTTTGGCATTAATAAGGAATTTAATGACCAACAATCATCTATTGTATTACATTTTACTGTTTCTTTAAAAAAAAGGCTTTTAAAAAAAGCTAAAGTTCACTAACGTTACACTGCTGTACGGTCATCCCACAACATATTTTTATGCATGATAACGTTGCCTGATGACCAGACAGAATAACCTGTCAGAAATGAAAGCCTAGTGGCAGGAAATTAGAGTTTACTGCATGTATGATGACATGTACTGGTGTAGTAGCGGTGTCCCATTTCTTTGGGGAATATTTTCATCCCAATCCCTTATCACTCTGTTTCAAAGGCCAAAGGGGGAGGGGTATAAAATAGAATTAGGAATGGGCCTCTGTGTAGTCAATTCCCCCAACAGAACGGGGTGCAGAAAAAAACAGAAGGAAATACAAACATATTTGTTTTATGATATTTATGAAAAACCCTGCCATTTTTGCTGTCAATCCTGCATTCATACATTTATTGCAGTTTAGCACTGCGTTTGACACGTTTGGTACATCAAGAGATCCTGATTTTCTGCTACTTGATTATTTGGTCGTCGTTTTCATTAGTTTACCATTCACAAAATTGCCTATGATTAGTTTGCACTAAAATATCCGACATTATAAAGGTCTGGACAGCTTTATGTTTATGTTTCAGATGAGCACCAACCTTTAGATTAAAAGATGTCGCATCTGAATTGTAAACAACTATTAAAGGCAGAATCATCAGCCAATCAAATATTGACATTTGGTGACAACCCGCCCTCTGGGTGTAGTGACGTGCACAGTGCTATCAAACAACTAAAACTACTTGAAACTAATTATAGGCAATTTTGTTGAGGTTACACTAATAAAATTATAACTAATTCATCAAGAAAATTATTATTCACACAATTTTATGTTTTGATGGCCACCAGTATATTTACTGTAACAGCAGTGTTAACAATATCACAAATACCTGTATTGAAATATATATTGTTTTATTTTGGCAGAAATACAAATACAAATATAATTACACAAAAATGCATGTAATTATAGGCCGTTTTTGTGCATAAAAATGTAAACTGTTGTTTAAATAATTCAGTTAATGTAGCTTCAGACTCACAACCCAATGCTACCACCAGCATGCTTTACAGTTAGGATGAAATAAAGACCAATCATTAGACACCTCTGCTGAATCTGTGTGGAGAACAGTCCTGCATGTTGATCAGTTGCACACACCAGTCAATAATTTTTATGCCGGTTTCGCATACACACACACGCACACGCACACACACACACACACACACACACTGCACTGCTTCATTTTCTTTGATTTCTATTCCAAATCACAGCTCAGTGATTACGCCATTCATTTTGGTACTTGATTCCAGTCAGAAATTCCTGGGTAGCGTGTAAAGCTCAGACTACTACCTTCACCATCAACCGCTTTTATTTTTTATTCCATCTGTTATAAAAAAAAGTCAAGATAACTTTATATCTGACCAAAAGTTTATGGAGTTTATGAAGACATACTGTGTTCTGGATGTTTTGGAGTGAAATAACTCTCATGTCCTGTACAGAGTCCTGATTCTGACTCAACCCTAAAACTGAACACCTTTGGGATGAACTGGAACCCCGACTGAACCCCAGACCTCCTCACTATTACATCATCAGTGTCTGATCTCACTTTATGTACACAATCACATGACCCAATCAAGTTTTTTCTAGATCAATAGAGGTTATTATAAGAAGAGAAGTGGAACTACATTTGGAAAAATGTGTTCAAAAAACAAATGGTCACATGGTGCACATGGTGCTGCACAATATATGGTTTCAGTATAAAGTTTTAATGTGCGTATCTGCTATAGTCACATTACAGGATGTTCAATGTCAAGTGATGATTATATTTGACTGCACTACAGTTCAGAACACATGTGATTTGTGGATTAGTGATAAGACGTTTGACTCATTTTATCGTTCAGCAATATGAACAAATCTTTTCTTGAGTCATTTCGTTCATTTTAGCAAAATAAAATAAAATGTTACGTAATACTTTCCTAACACATCTATGTCTTAGCCAAACCTTGATCACATTACAAACCATACAAACCTATAATTTATAACTATTATAAGAAAGTTAAAAAAGTTTAACTCATTGTTTATCCGATTCTATGATTCTTTGATTCTTTATTCCGAGTCTTTGGGTTTGAGTTGTTCGTGCATCACGTGACAACCCCATGCTTAACCAATGCAGTCCGAGCCGTGAAGAGAACCGCATGGGCTACTAAATGAATCACTCTCCGAGATGACTCTTTCTCCCTAAGTCACATTTCATAACGAACGAATCATTCCAAAAAGACATTTGTACATAGTTTTAAGGTTTGTTACTGTGTAAACATTTCGAACAAGTTTAAATCATTCAGACACACAAAAAAAACGTCTGTATCTGAATCGCCAGAAAATCATAGAACACTGTTTATCTCCTTTACATCTTTATTCTATTGTATTTATCTATAATTATAATTTGTGTATTATATTTTATGCAGATTCACTCCCTTACAAAATTATTTTAAAATAATGAATTCTTTCGAGGGCAGCATGGTGGTTTAGTGGTCAGCACTGTTGCCTCACAGTAAAAAGGTCCCAGGTTCGATTCCCCTGCAGGGGTCTTTCTGTGTGGAGTATATATATATATATATGTTATGGATCCCTGTGACCCCGAATTAGGGAATAAGTGGGTATACAAGATGAATTAATTAAAATATTCATCCCCCTAGTGTTTTAATGGAACAGAGTCTTGGCATTTCTTTAAGCTTAGTAATGTTATGGGTCGGGTAGTGTGGGCGTGGCCAGACCTTATATAGACCAGAAAGTTAGCTTTAACTGTAAATCATTAGCATTTAGTGAGAAATGGCTGACTTTATATATATATATATAAACAGTCAGCCATTTCTCACTAAATGCTAATGATTTACAGTTAAAGCTAACTTTCTGGTCTATATAAGGTCTGGCCACGCCCACTCATTAACCCCCCTTAGAGTCATACACACATTCCCCAAATCTGCAAGTGATACTATCATGATCAGCAACAACGATAGGATAAATAGTGATTACAGTAACTTAAGAACCTCCACACTACCCGACCCATAACATTACTAAGCTTAAAGAAATGCCAAGACTCTGTTCCATTAAAACACTAGGAGCGGTGTTGCCTGTCTCACGCTAGGCTGTTTTAGCCATTGTAAAGAGTGTGTGTGTTATTGTAAGGGTAAGTGAGGAGATCCTTCCAAAGCACGAGTCATCTATAAAATTAGAACATGAAGCAGCATGCTACTCCAACACTCAATTAAAGCATGCCAGTTCTGCGTGACCTCGTAACCATAGAGACTAGAGGAGTGCCACAAAAAGGCACACGCACAGAAGTGTGTACTGAAGTGTGTGTGTGTGTGTGTGTAATGCTTTATGAATAATGCGGGTTCATGCCACCGTAAAAATAGAGACATTCAAAAAGGTGTGACAGTAGAAGCAAAGATCGGTCACACAGCTCATCTTACTCAGACGGGGATCCAAAAACTGCAGAAAAACAAACACGGCTCTTCAGTTGACGTATAAAATCATTCTAATTTCATCACCATCTAATAATCACCCGTGTTCCTGTGTTAGATCTGACACTTCATCGTCACGTTCTATAACGTCACACAATCTATTTTAAAGTGCCTGACAAACATGGCTGCTATGTCATGGTCCAAATCCCAGAATCCACCAGTTACAAGCTGTGTCTGATATCACATAACACGGCATTTCTGTAGGAACTTCCTGACCACAGAAACAGTAAGTTCTACAGGTTTAGATTATGATTACAGATAGCATGAACATTTATCGGTGGATAATATATAAATCTGATATGCTATAGACATCCGCAAGGAACAATGTTAATTTATTTTATGTAAAGTATTTACAGCTACGTTAAACACACTTGGAAATTGCCGTGTCGCTGCTTTCCACCATTTTCGCATGTTACGAGTCGAATCTTTGGATAAAGTAATAACATTACCTGGGAATATTTTTGCATACTATTTTTCACACACTACAGATTCGGACATACTAATCGCCTCGCGTACTCGAATAAGTTATATCCTATATATTATGCAAGTATGGGATTTCAGACGGAGCCGCAGTCTCCAGACTTTAAATAACTGTTTCCACATTATGCAAGTTTGTTTCTCACTCTTTTTTTGCCTGCTTGCTTTCTGTTCATTTTTACCATCATGTGATGGTGGAAAATCCCCGGAAAGAGGTCTTTCTGTGTGGCGTTTGCATGTTCCTTTCCGTGCTTGCGTGTGTTTACTCTGGGTTCTCCAGTTTCCTCCCACAGTTCAAAAACGTATATTGAGTTGATTAGTGGTTCTAAATTGCTCATAGGAGTGAGTGTGAGTGTGTGTGTGGCCCTGTGATGGACTGGTGACCTGTACAGGGTGTACCTTTTCTGCCTTTCACCCTTTCAGACGGCTGCGATAGACTCCAGCAGATCCCTGTGACCCGGTATAGACCCAGGTATAGAAGATGGATGGATGAATGGATGGATGGATGGATGGATGGATGGATGGATGGATGGATATGGATGGATGAATGGATGGATGGATGGATGGACTTTGCTAGTGTTTCCTGACTCCTGATACTGCTTAGCGCTGATATCGCTGTTTTACCTGCTTTCGTAACTCTGCTTTTGGGTTGTATCATGCGTCTGTTTGCATGTCCCAATACTTTTGCTTTTGGTATCAATTCCAACACTTTTGTCTATTACAAACTTTGTGCATGTTTCGATAATTTTAGTCCATTTTTTTTTTACTAATAATTCAAACTTTAGTTTAAAAATACTAAATCAGTGTCCAGTCCTAACTGCATTCATGGCATTTGGCAGGCGCTCGAACCGCAATCTTATCATTTATTCATTTTTAATTATAATAATTATAAGAATAATTACATTTCTCTTACAGCGATCCACATTTATTTCTTTATTTTTTTTTCCTACCTCAGGGGCCCAACAGTGGCAACTTGGTGGTGCTGGGAATCAAACCCTGATCTTCAGCATTTGGCAGACGCCCTCATCCAGAGCGACTTATATTTATTTCATTTAAACAAAGAGCCTTGCTCAGGAGCCCAACAGTGGTGGCTTGGTGAAGCTGGGAATCAAACCCACAATCTTTGGATTGGCAACACCTTAACCATGAGCCACCACTTCCACAAACTAACACTCAAATATATTATATTGAGTTATATTATATATAGATTATATAGTTCATAAAGATTGCAGGATCATACACCAACATTCACACATATTGACTCACCTTTGAATTGTGATAAGAAGGAGGTTTTTGAGGTCATAGCCTTCCAGTCCAAGGTTTAGAAGTGTAAGCGTGGATCTGATCTACCTGCCCGCATACGAACACGGGAGCCGGGTCATTACTGCGCTCACTGTGATAATGTCATGTCAATCACATCATGGTTTAATCAAGTCATTAGGCACTGCTGCTTACAGAGACCTGAGCGCTCATCACCTCGCATTCAGAAAGGTCAGCGCTCCCATGATGGGTTCATACACTCTCACTAACACACACTCACACACACTCACATGCATGAAAAGATTCAGGAACATTTCTATCAACCTTATTATTAGGAGGGACGTGATTTTGACAAGTAGGATGTGATCCTGGATTAACATTTTAATCAACCAGACAGAACCATCTGACGTCATCAGTGTGTGTTGTCAAACCCTCCTCGATCCAACGATCCAAATTTCAATCCAAACTATAAAAACTTTAACTGATTAAATGCTAAAAAAACTGTTTAGTGTCTAAGACTGAAAATTCATTTACTGATCCTGACGATTCCTGGATAAACATTAAATCACAACAGGAAATTAGACTATAAACGATATTAAAATAATTGATGATAATCAGAAAACAACATTAGTGAATTTAGACTGTATTTGATTCTAATGATCCAAAATAAACATTAATGGATTGATTCAGTGAATCATAAACAATCACTAATGAACAATTGAGTGTAAAATGTTGTAAAATGGTGAACCTGTAGAACCGCAATAGAGCAACATTCACACTATAAAATAGGGTTTAACATGATTTCATTAAATCACAACCTTTAAACATTTAATAACTAATCCATACACTGTAATTACAATTTCACTTAACTGTTTCCCTTCTTTTTTACCTTTCTTCTATTCCCTCTCTCTCTCTCTCTCTCTCTCTCTCACTGTCGAGCCACGACGGAGCTGCCAGTAATCCAGACCCCATCTCCACCCTTCCCTGTGACCTGCTCCAGTTGATGATCACATGACCAGGGTGACCGAGGGCGTCCCACTCTGCCATAAAGACGTTCCAGCTGTTCTTTAAGGACTTATGATTTAAGTTGCTTACACACACATGGTGTAACTACATAATTCGTGCTACCTGTTTTTCACCCAAATGAGGATGGGTTCTCTGTTGAGTCTGGTTCCTCTTAAGGTTTCTTCCTATTCCGTCCTCATGTTGTATACAATTGTTCAGTACAGTGTGTATTACATTACAGATGACATTTAACTATTTTATGATTTTAATTAATAATTACAGTTATAATATAACATTTTGATTTAGAAAAAGTAAAAGATTGAAAAATGGATTGAGGTGGGTTTGGTTGACACACAATGATAGCATCAGATGGTTAGAATTGGTTGATTGATCCAGGATTAAGAAAGGATGTTTAATCCAGGATCTATAAAAAAAAAAAACATGCAGCTTTTAATACCCCCACCCACCACTAACCCCACCAGACGTGAATCACATGCAACAGTAGCACAGGGAGGAGAAGTAGATAATAACGATCAAGACTTTCAAGAACACACTAACTTGTCTGAAGGGCAAAGATGTAAGTCTCACATAACAAAACATAATTGGATGGTAGGAACAGAGTGACTTTTTTCCTTGCCAATTGGTGTTGTAGGAATACATACTTTGAGGTCACCCCAAGTTCAACTGACCAGCCATCTTGAGGGTCTTCCTTCCCTAACATGCATTGATTAAGATCATCACCTCAGGTCAAAACCTGTAAAACATTTACAGCATTTGGCAGACATTTTTATCCAGAGTGACTTTTTTTTCCATTTATCTCTTTTAAACAACTGAGCAATTGGTGGTTGAGGGGCCTTGCTCAGGGGCCGAGCAGTGGCAACTTGATTGTGCTGGGAATCGAACCCTGATCTTCCAATTAGCAGTCAAAAACCTTAACCACTGCGTCACCACTTCCCCTACAGCCAACAGCAGCTTCTGACATTGTAGATTCATTCTTTTACCTTTAATAAAAACGTCCCCTGGTCTTCTCCAACGTTGGAAATTTTTCAACAGTATCGACGTCAATGATTTGTGGTAAAAAAAAAAAAAAAAAAAAAAAAGAAAAAAACAAGTAGGCGTCTTTCTTCATCTCAACACAGCTGGAGTGAAACCTGAGTTAATCAGAAAAACACTGGAGGTGAGAAGGGAATACCAGCACATTGCTTACAACACACACACTTTCACACTAAATAACATCCACTACAATGATTTCAGGAAATACACAACCATACAAGAACATCTACAGACCAGAACACGAGGTCAGGATTGAGCTGGAAACTGTCAAGCAACAGCGTTTCTGACTGTACCAGCCTACCAACCCCGCTTACAATGAAGTAGCTAATTTCATCCGAGGAAAATCAATTGGGAACCTAATGGCCATATGAATACACTCCACACCATTAACTCCACCAGTAAAAGTCAGACTTTATTAAATGCATTGATCAAATCTCTAATAAACTTTCATTACATCTTTAAAAACTCCAGACGGCTGACCACCGATTCCACCATTATACAGCATTATTATTTAAACCACAGACTGTGTCTCATACTACATTTACATTATTTCTATTTTTTATACAACTGAGCAATTGTGGGTTGAGGGCCTTGCTCAGTGGTCCACAGTGGTGGCTTGGTGGTGGTGGGAATTGAACCTTGGTCTTTCTGGTATCAGTCCAACACCTTAACGACTAAGCCAGCCACTTTCCAAGTTACTCACAGAGAGAAGTTGGTCCCAAACACACTTTGCATGCTGACATAAAGCTTTCAAGCTAAATCGAACTTCCCCTTTCCAACCATGATCATCCCGTCCTTGTAGGATCTCTCGAGCTTGAATGGTTCATGTCCCTTATGCGGGTTGGATGTAAAAAAAAAACAGGTACTGACATGTCTTCATCAAAGCGCAACTCTTTTTTTAAATATTTTAGAGAATTTAATCTGGTTACAATCTGCAGCTTGATGCCGAAGACCAAGGAAGCCATGTGTGACATCAGCAACGACGTAATAATGCTGTAAGGAGTTTGTACATGTATCAGATAATAAGTTGATGACCTTTAAAAAAGTCTAATGTACACACAACCGTCTCTAGGGTTTACAGAGGATGGTTCGAAAAAGAGAAGATATCCAGTGAGCGGCAGATGTGTGGATGAAAATGCCTTGTTGTCGGGGGAGAATGGCCAGACTGGTTAGAGATGATAGAAGGGCAACAGTAACTCAAATAACCACCCGTTACAACCAAGGTATGAAAAATACCATCTCTCAACGCATAACACGTTGAACCGTGAAACAGTTGGGCTACAGCAGCAGAAGACCACATCGGGTGCTGCTCCAGTCAGCTAAGAACAGGAAACGAAGGCTACAATTCCATTTACCAAAATTGGACAATAGAAGATTGGAAAAGCATTGCTGGTCCGATAAGTCTCAATGTTTGCTCTGACATTTTTTCTCTGCTTATTCAGATGGTAGGGTCCGAATTTGGCCTAAATGACATAAAAGTATGGATCCATCCTGCCTTGTCTCAACGGTTCAGGCTGGTGGAGATGGTGTAATGGTATGGGGGATATTTTCTTGGCAGACTTTGGGTCCCTTAGTACCAATTGAGCATCGTTTAAATGCCACCGCTCACTTGAGTATTGTTGTTGACCGCGTCCATCCTTGTAGGACTACAGTGTACCCTGTATCTTCTGATGGCTACTTCTAGCAGGATAAAGCACCATCTCACAAAGCTCAAATCATCTCAGACTGATTTCTCGAACATGAAAATGAGTTCACTTTACCCCAATGGCCACCACAGTCACCAGACCTCAATCCAATACAGCACTTTTGGGATGTAGTGGAACAGGAGATTTGCATGCGTGATGCTATAATGTCAATATGGTCCAAAATCTCTGAGGAATATTTCCAACACCTTGTTGAATCTATGCCACAAAGAATTAAGGGAGTTCTAAAGGCTAAAGGGGGTCCAACCTGCTACTAGCAAGGTGTACCTAATAAAGTGGCATTTTTTCTTCAATTTTATTTGTATAGCGCTTTTTACAATGGTCATTGTTACACACATCTTCTTTTCTGGTCAGTACGTCTACGTTGGGTTGCTTTGCTGAATATAGTGTAAATACAGATATCCAAAACTGGTCAGTTTTGAAAGATGATGTAAGCGGGTCGTAAAAAAATGTAGTCGGATTTAGTCAGAAAATAGGAATTGAGTTGATTATACTATTATTAGTATTTTAGAATGACTCACTTTAGTATTTTAACTGTAGCTTTTATAATCCTGAAAAAAATATAATATAAAGAAAAATATATGTTCCTTTCATCTTATAATAATCTTCTTAAGGAATCTTTCAAATGACCTACAAATTCTATTGTTTAGAATAGTGAAGGAAGTATCTCAGTTCAGGTTATATAAAAGATCAGTTGAGGAAACTCAGTCAGGCTCTGCCTGGTGTTAAACTCACACTGTGAATGTCAAACAGTTACTTATCAAGAAACACACGGCGCAATCAATCCACTCCGTAATCAGATCCCGGCTTTTTAAAATCATCAACCTGCTCGGTTAAAGTGGAGCGCCATCAGATCGAAAGAATGAAGAGACGACGATGAGGCAAGTGTTTAAAAGCAGAACGTGATGAGACATGAAATGTCGTAAAAGATGATGATGATGATGATGATGATGATGAATAATGATTAGCATTTTCTATTGTAAATGTATCATTTATCCAATAAAGAAACATGAATATGGCATCGATCTAATTGGCCCAGATTAAAGTTTGTCTGTTGGTTGTTCAGATACCTTCCTGATGCTTTTAGTTCGATACCTTCCTCATTAAGTTCAGTACCTTCTGTATTTAGTTTAGCCCCCTCTGTATTTAGGTCACTACTTTTTGTATTCAGTTCAGTACCTTCTTAATTTAGTTTAGTACCCTCTGCATTCAGTTTAGTACCTACTACTTTTAGTTCAGTACTTTCTGCATTCAGTTCAGTACTTACTGCATTCAAGGCTCTTAGGTGGTTCCTAGTACCAGACTAAAGTCTAGAGATGATCGATGATTTGTTGTAGCTGCTCCAACATTTTGGAACAGTCTACCTACACAAATCTGTTCCCACACTCTACATTTTTACATCCAGGTTAAAATCTTATTTATTTGATTTGGCTTTTTATTAATGATCTGTAATTGTTTTGCTTGTTTAATTCAGTTATTCATTTATCTTGCTGTTTTATTTGTGATCTCGTCATTCTTTTAATTCTGTCTATCTGTCATTGTGTTTTATCAATAAATAGGATCTCATATCATTTCATAATACTGGTAAAGTTTATTTCGATATTTATTTATTTTTTTACTTAAAGTTTGTTTTGCCTGTAAACAAATAAAATGAATGCAATCAGTGCACCCAGGCTGGAACCAGGACCTCTGTTTGGCCCAAAGAGATCATTGTTTTGCCGACCTTTAAAGGCGTAAAGCAAAATACTGAATAATCATTTGTTCGTCAATGTTCGTCCATTGCATTAATTGATTATTGCACCTTTTTTACTTCCTTTTCTGGTCAGTACGTCTACATCGGGTTGTTTTGTCGTGTATAGTTTAAAAGCAATAATCAGATATGGGTCAGTTTTAAAAGATGATGTAAGAGGGTCATAAAAAATAAAATAAAAAATCTGGTATAGTCACAAAATCGGAATTTGGTGTTGGGACCCGCAGTGTAAATTTAGCTTATGATGGTTAAAGCTGATTTCTTAAACTAACATCAACTTCTTGCACCTGAAAGCTTTAAAATCACATTTTAAACACTGAAGTACTTTGTAACTCGAGTACTTTTTTTTCAAACAAAATACTTATTTACCTTAGTAGAACTTAGTTCAGTAACTCTTTCCACCGATGCTGAGACGAGACTCATTACCACGGATTCATTCGCTACATCAGAACGTACTCGCGGGATTATCCACCGACACGCGACCAGCGGCTTTTTAAAAATCCTATCTGATCCTTTAATCCAGACTCAGAGACGCTGACCTGAATGATTTTCTAAACATGATTTTAAACTCTGACTAACTTTAAATAAATATTCAGATTTTTTAAAAATAAAGAAATAGTATTTAGAATTCATCTAATTAGTTTTATTTAAAGCTTATAATAATTTGATGTAAATGTATTAAGACATTATACACACACACACACACACACACACACATTTAATTCGGTTACAGTTGCATAATTCATATCCTGTTGACTTCTCGATAAAAATAAATTGCACTGGGGGGTGGGGGCGGTCGGGGTGACAAAATACCGCATCCCATTAAATTTTATAAAGTTCATTTATTTCTCAGTTTTTCTTCCACTAATAAATTAATTAAATGTATTAAAATTAAATTTGATCAATAATTTATTTTGTGTTTTCAGCTGGGTATAAATAATGACTTCTGGCTTAAAATAAAAAATTCTAATAAATGTATATCTAATAATAATAATAATAATAATAACAATAAGTAAAAAAGCTGAATTAAATGGCAAGTAGTAGGTAAGTGGTTTAAGTGCTGGGCTACTGATCAGAAGGATGTGAGTTCGGTTTTGCCAATCTGCCACTGCGGGGCCCTTGAGCAAGGCCCTTAACCCTTCAGTTGCTTACTTGCAATGGATAAAAGGGTTTGCCAATTTTATCACTCAGAGGACAAACCTCATCATCATTACATCACTGTATTAATTATTAAACATTAGATTAAACTGCAGTGTAAAGAGACGCTGAGCTTTTAAGCCACTCAATAAAAGACACAAGTACTTTACCTTCTGGTATAAAACACCACAAAGGGGAAAAATTCTAACTTAGTTACACTATACAGGCAAAAGTATGTGTACCCCTGCAAACACCACTCTACCAAATGTGGCTACTTTCCAATTAAAAACTAAAACACACCCTTTGTGTACCAGCATTACAATTCACCTTTAGAGAGATGCAAACCCTGTCCCAGCATGACAATGTCCTTGTGCACAAAACCCCTGATCTCCATGAGGACATGCTGTGTTCTGGATGTTTTGAAGTAGAAGAACTTTCTTGTCCTGTACAGAGTTCTAATTCTCACTTAACCCTTAACACTGTCACACCTTTGGGATGAACTGGAATCCTAACTGCACCCCAGACCTCCTCACTATTACATCATCAGTATCTAACCTCACTATTGGAACTGAATGATCAGAAATCCACACAGTCACATGACCCAATCTAGTGGAAAACCTGCACAAAAGAGAAGATTGGTGCGCATTATAACAGAAAAGTCTGAGGGAATAAATTTGGACTGGGGCGTTAAACAAGCATAAATGAGTGTGATGGTATAAAGGGTAGAACTGCCGAAGAACTAAAAGAAAAGTTATCAGTACGACGGTATAAAACTACACATTTTTCGTCTATTATCACTTACTGCCATTTATACCAATGACGGAAATAAGCGCAGTTATAATAGATAAATGAGCGTGAGAACGTGGCTATTGATTATATTGTAATACTTCAGGTAGCACGTCAGTGTTAATGTTAAATCAAGACTAGTTAGAATAACATTAGAATAAAAATGATTTAATAACTACTTTGATATGGTCACACTTGAATTTGTTACAAAATTGATGAATGGTAAAACAGACTATTGTTAATTGTTACATGAGAAAAAGGGAGATAGGGAGTGGGGGGGAGAGAGAAAGAGAGAAAGAGAGAGACAAAGAGAGAAAGTCCTAGAAGAGACAGCAAGGAAGATGATCAAGGAAAAATAGAGTCAGAGCAAAGAGAGAGCCAGAGCACTAGACATTTCTTCCTCGTCCATGTGCTAAGAACCGAATGTGAGGCATTCAACTGACCAATCAAACGCCGAGATTTTTAGCACACCTCATTGCATACACATGTTGGCGTACAGACCTTGATGGCTATCAGCACCTCTGTGCCTTCAGAAATGCTGAATAGCCCTTTTATTACTCAATGGTATGTTTGGGACAGACAAGCAGAAATCAGAAATCATTTTCAAACCTTACCTTAATCAGAAGTCCACATACTACGACTAACTCAAAGCTTCTATATGTGGTGCCGTGTTGCTGTCTCAGAAGTCTTTAGGCCCTTCGAGCTCATTCATGTACACTTCTCTGGTTCTTCTGTTACCTCAATTTTTTGAATACATGCTGAAAAGTTAAATTGCCTATAAATGGATGCAGAGGCACCACTAAGTAAGAAAAAGATAGGACGATTCTAGGGGCCCATGCCACTTTAAGGCCCCCAAAGATCTGGTTTTATTAGTAGTAACGTGTGGAATAAATGTGGTAGGGGACCCAACCTCATATACTCTTGTAGGGCTTAAAATTTCTGATAGCACCACCAATGGAATGTGTGAGGTTTATGTCCTATGATGGCCTGAAGCTCATAAGTTTCATCAAAACTAATGGTTTACTGACTGAAGTGGAGGATGACAATAAATTAAGGTTTTCCAAAAATGTAGGAATTAATGCGAAGATTTGGAGGAAAAAATCATTAAAAAGAAAAGATAAGGCAAGAAAAAGTAAATGAAAAGGAAGAAAAATCATCGAGAACAAGAAAAAAGATTAAAAAGAGAAAAGAATATGATAAGATAGGAAAGAAAAGATAAGCAAAAGAAAAGATAAGAACAGAAAGGATAAGGTAGACAAGAAAAGATAAGGTAAGACAGGTTAGGGTAGGGTAGGGTAGGGTAGGGTAGGGTAGGGTAGGGTGGATGGGATAGGGTGGGATGGGATGGGATGGGATGGGTGGGATGGGATGGGATGGAAAAGATAAGACAGGATAAGAGAAGACAGAAAAAGATAGACAGGAAAGGATAAGACAGGATAAGATAAGACAGAGTAGGGTAGAATAAAACAGGATAGGGTAGGATAAGATAGGATAGGATATGAAAAGATAACACAGGATAAGATAAGACAGGAAATGATAAAATAAGACAGGAAAGGATAGGATAAGACAGGAAAAGATAGAAAAGATAAGATAAAAGGAAAGAATAAACAGGAAAGAAAAAGACAGGAAAGGAAAAGGAAAAGATAAGATAAGATAAGAAAAGAAAGGGAAAAAGAAACAACAGCCAAGGAAATACATCAAGTGTAAATATATAAAAAGGCATAATAATTTATAGTATTGTTAATATAAATAATTTTTTAAAATATTTTTTCTTCATTTAAATTTGTCTTTTTTAGATCCGTAGAAAGGAAAACACTCTGATGTCCAGAATTATAACTCTTTATATAATGTATATAATGTAATTGATGTATTGTATGTATATGTAAATGTAATTTATATAATGAATCGATCACAGTTTCACGACCCTGATTGTGGAAAAACAACCCAGATGTTCTGCATATTTTAGTGTTTTTCTCTGCTGTAAATCTCTCACTCCGACTTTGACAGGAATCTCACTTAACTGATATGTTTCATTCAGCAGAACACATTTTTATTAGGGCAGACTAGAATTAGATCATCAGCTAAACTTAAGGGGTTTAAGGGGTTTGGGTGGCTCAGATCAGGTGTTCCTAATCCAGGTGATGGTCAGGTAGAGATGCTAGTTGACATTTATTTAACTGATTTGGTAAACGGGTGAGTTCGGGTGGATCAGACAGACATTTCCAACAGGTCCGATCTTGGGTGTATATATATTTCAGAATTACCTTGGGGTTGAGCAGCAGCTGCTGTTCGTCGTAGTGGAGCAGCGCAGCGGATCCGGATGCCGAGTTGTTGACGAAGATTTGCAGGCAGGGGTACAGCGACGTGCCGCGACAGTCCGCCCCGCACGTGAACACGCACTCGAAGCGCTCGTCCAGCCGGCGCACGCTCAGCACCGTGCAGTTGGTCGGGCGGCTGCGCAGACTCTGTAGCGCCGGACTCAGCCAACACAAACACATAATGAAGAGCGACAGCACGCCGCACGCGATCAGGAAGAGGCCGAGCCGAATGCTGCGGTCCTCTGCCTCCGAGTACTCATACGAGACCCGGATCTTAGCCATCTCTCGGTTCGGATGGTGAAAAGGTCCATAAAAAGCGGCGCGGTTTGGCACGAGGCAACACCGGGCTTCAGGAACTGCCCTCCGCGCTGCCTTCAACTCTGAAACGAGCGCTCGCTTTCAGCACACACTTTAGTCTCTCTACCTCTTTTAGTGTGTGTGTGTGTGTGTGTGTGTGCGCGCGCGTGTGTGTATGGAACTTCGTAAAGCCGACCGTTTGCTCCTCCCTTTTACGCGTTTAATTCTTGATTTATACATCTGGATTTGCATTCTGGCAGATTTGAGCGATCGATTTTCGATCTAATGAATCTAATGTCGGATTTCATGCTTTAGTTTATTCTTTTCATTCACAAAATGTGGAGATATCCAGAAAATGCCTCTGATACAATAGCTGCCCGAAAAAACTTTGTGACATTCGTGCCTTAATTATCTTAAATGGCACGTGAATATTCGATGGAGAGCACCTCTGAGAACGTGTATACATCTCTGCAGTGAAGCACCTGTAGAGCTCAATCTTCACACAGAAGCTATTGTAGACCTTTAGCTCCTCATTAATCCACATCTGCAAGGAAGTACCCGTAGAGCACCCTCCAACAGAGCTCCTACTCCTCATGGAAGAACCTGCAGAGCACCATTACCCCAGTGAAGCACCCGTAGACCTCCATAACCCAATTAAAGCACCTGTAGACCTTCATAAGCCCATTAAGAACCCGTAGCCCTTTATAACCCCAGTAAATTGCCTGTGGATCTCCATAACCACATTAAAACACATGTAGACATCCATAATCACAGTGAAGCACCTGTAGACCTTCCTAAACCCCAGTAAAGCATCTGTAGAAATTTATCGCCCCCAGCAAAGAACCTGTAGACCTTCATAACCACATAAGCACCTATAAACCTCCATAAATCTGTTTAACACCTGTTGACCGCTTTACAGTAAAACGCTTGTAGACCTTCATAACCTTAGTAAAGCATCTTTAGATCTCTATAATTCTAGCCCCAGAAAAGCACCTGTAGACCCGCATAACCCTAGTAAAGCACCTGTAGAGTACCACAGCCACAGAAAACCACATGTAGACCTCCTTAAACCCCAGTAAAGCACTTGTAGACATTCATAACCACCAGTAAAAACCCGTAGACCTCTTTAATCCCAAGTGAAGCATCTGTAGATCTCTTTAATCCCGGTGAAGCACCTGTAGATCTTCATAAACACCTGTGTAACATCCGTTGACCTCTATACCCCCAGTGAAACGCTTGTAGACCTTTATAACCTTAGTAAAGCACCTGTAGACCTTCATGACCACAGTAAATCACCTGTAGATATCTGTAAACCCAGTGAAGCTCCTGTAAACCTTCATAAACCCCAGTAAAGCACCTGTAGATCTCTATAGTTCTGGTGTAACACCTGTAGACCCCTATCAACTCTACTGAAGCACCAATAGACTTCTATAACCTCAGTGTAGCACCTGTAGAACTCTAGAAAACTAGTGAAGCACATGTAGACCATTTTAAACCCCAGTGAATCACATGTAGACCTCTACAACCCCAGTGTAGCACCTGTAGATGTGTATAACCCAAGTAAAGCACCTGTATACAACCATAAACCCCAGTGAGGCACTTGTAGACCTCCATAACCCCAGTGTAGCACCTGCATACCTCAATAAACTCGGTGCAGCACATGTAGACCTCTATAAAACCTGCAGATCTCTATAACTTCAGTGAAGCACCTGTAGACGTGTATAACCCAAGTAAAGCACCTGTATACAACCATAAACCCCAGTGAAGCACCTGTAGACCTCTATAACCTCAGTGTAGCACCCATATACTTCAATAACCACAGTAAAGCACCTGTAGATCTCTATAATTCTGGTGTAGCACCTGTAGACCTCCATAAACCCAGTGAAGCACATGTAGACCTCTATAAACCCAGTGTAGCAACTGTAGACTCCTATAAACTTTACTAAAGCACCAATAGACTTCTATAGCCTCAGTGTAGCACCTGTAGAACTCTAGAAATCTAGTGAAGCACATGTAGACCATTATAAACCCCAGTGAAACACATGTGGACCTCTACAACCCCAGTGTAGCACCTGTAAACATCCATAAATCCAGTGTAGCACTTGTAGACCTCTACCACCCCAGTGTAGCACCTGCATACCTCAATAATCCCAGTGCAGCACATGTAGACCTCCATAAACCCTAGTAAAGCACATGTAGACCTCTATAACTCCATTGAAGCATCTATAGATGTCGATAACCAAAGTAAAGCACCTGTATACAACCATAAACCCCAGTGAGGCACTTGTAGACCTCCATAACCCCAGTGTAGCACCGGCATACCACAATAAACCCAGGGCAGCACATGTAGACCTCCATAAAACCTGTAGACCTCTATAGCCTCAGTGAAACACCTGTAGACGTGTATAACCCAAGTAAAGCACCTGTATACAACCATAAACCCCAGTGAAGCACGTGTAGACCTCCATAACCCCAGTGTAGCACCCATATACTTCAATTACCACAGCGAACCACCCTTCATAATCCCCTGTAAAACACCAATGGAAAGGCATAGCTCATTGGTGAAGACGTTGGCCTAAGATTGCAAGTTTCTAACTTCAATTCCCTCGACCATTAAACTGAGACTAAAGGGCCCCTGATCAAGGCCCCTAACCATTAACTGCCCAGTTGAATAACAATGAGATAAATATAAGTTGCTTTAAATAGAATGTAAATGTAAATGTTTAGGGACGTTAAACTGCCTTCCTTCCCAATTTATCCCTAATTACATTAGATTAGATTAGATTAGATTAGATTAGATTAGATTAGATTAGATTAGATTTTTATTGTCATTGCAAGGTACATGTACAGAGCTAATGAAATGCAGTGAGCATCTAACCAAAAGTGCATAAGTGGCTTATTTACAATGGATAGCAGTGTAATAAATAAGGGTATGAGGTTCATAATTATAGAGGTGAGGGTAAATAATGTACAGAAGGTGCAGTATTGTGTATATATGGTCTATATGGTATCTATAAGTATGATACCATTATATAGCAGGCAAAGAGTGACATAATGGGTAAATACATATGGATATGCACAGTAAATAAAGAGTAAATATGGGTGGAATATACAGAAGTGTATGATAGATAATTATGGATGTATTAAACAGTAAATACAGAGTGAAGAAGGATAGAATATAGTGGTGTAACAATAGATAGTTATGGATGGTGCAAAGATGCATAATGATAAAGTAGTGCAAAGTACAGAAAGTGGCAGTGCAAAAGTAATTAACACTGTATAATCAGCTGTTCAGTGCGGAAACAGCCACAGGAAAGAGGCTGTTTTTCAATCTGTTTGTGCGGCTCTGAGGCATCAGTAGCGTCTGCCTGATGGGAAAACTGTGAACAGTCCGTGGTTGGGGTGAGAGGGGTCTTTGATTATGCCTCTCGCCCTTTGCAGGCAGCGTTTTTTGTGTATATTCTCCAGGGTGGGTAGCTGAGTGCCGATGATTCGCTGGGGGGTTTTCACCACCCTCTGAAGGGCTGTGCGGTCTGACATGCCTACTTCTCTGTTTTAATCCTAAAAATGGTCAGCAGTCTTCCTCTCTTACAGCTGAAGTCCAGATCACAGCGAGGTAATCATTCAAAACAACAGTTCTCATCAGGCTGAAGTCTTCCATCATGGAATCACACCAGAAAGCTCAAGCATTGTTAAAATAAACATAACCTTGAAAAATGAAATTAATAATGAACAGAAACTAATTCCTGTGCTTGCGTGGGTTTACTCCAGGTTCTCCGGTTTCCTCCTACAGTCCAAAAACATGTATGTTAGATAGATTAGTAATTCTAAATTACTTATGGGAGTGTGTGTGTGTGTGGCCCTGTGTTGGACTAGCGACCTGTCCAGGGTGTCCCCCTCCTGCCTTTCATCCTTTCAGAGACGACTGGGATAGAATCCAACAGATTCCTGTGATAATCCCGGGAATAAGCAGGTATAGAAGATGAATGAATGAATGAATGAATGAATGAATGGATAAAAAAATGACATGATTAAACGGCCAAATTCAGACAGAAAAATACATTTTTTAAATTTAGATTTATTATTTTTATTGGTTGCTGAATCAGATTCACTGAAATGTAAACATTCCAGATGGAACGTTGGGCTTTTCGTGACGTGACTAATGCATTATCAAAACCTTAATTTCACTGATGGTTTGGATTTAGTGCAACTGTAATAAATGATCTCATTTCCTGCAGTTGAAGCACAACTTTAAGAGGTAATTAATTAAGGATGATAATTACAACTTCAGTGTTTAGCTTATTCTGTACTTTATTCATCATTTTAGGCTTGATGTTTGTAGGGCAGACATTAGATTAATCATGCAGAATTACAAACTAAAGCCTTTAATTTGGATGATATTAATTATTCAAGTCTGTATAACAAAAAGGCGTTTCTGGGTAAACTGATTGGTTAGAATTTAGTTTGTTGGTCTTTGCATAATGATGTCAGTCTTAAACATTATCTAACTTCAAGATTTCAGAAATGGGGTCAGAGAAAATCGCAAAAAAAATACAAGAAAAGAACTCACGGCTATGTTTTATAGTTAAAGTGAAAGCATTTCCACACACACACACACACACACACACAATGAGAAGAGACCTCAAAGGGATTGGGACTAAACATCTGTGTAGTTTCAAGAAAACCAATTATTAGTGAAAATAATCAGAAAAAAAGGGCTTCAATTTGTAGGGAGCATAGGGAGCAATGGAAGAAGGTCATTGGAAGGATGAGTCCAATTTTACCCTGTTCCGGAGTGATAAGCGGAGAGAGAGGTGGATGAAGTGATGCACTCATCAGGCATAATACCTACAGTACACGCCTGTGGGGGCAGTGCTGTGATCTGGGGTTGATGCAGTTAATCAGGTTCAGCAACATTATTAGCCCAAAGTATGAGGTCAGCTGACCACCTGATCAGGTTATTCCATCAAGACTGTTAATACAGAAGCATGCCGGCGCCGTGGTATAGTGGGTGCCATATATAAGGGCGCCATACCAACATGCGCAGTTGCGCTCGGGTTACCCGGGTTTTATTCTGGCTCTGGTCCCCTCTGGTCCCACTCCCCATTTCATCTCTGTCTGTCATATAAAAAGGCAAAACGCCCCAAAAATATCTTCATATAACAATATAACAGTTCTAGAGGACCGATTTCTCATCTCATAACACAGAGAGCTTCTGAGCTGAAGGTTTAGTCTATTGATATTCCTTCTAGACTCATTTTATGACCACAATATCTTTTTTATTGGTTGGCCTTGGTCATCAAAGAAAACAAGCATCTGTAAATCATTACTTGACCTCAAGGTAGCGGAATTTGTTTTGCAGACCGCATTTATATTTTTACTATGAGGGACATGAATTCATTTTTAGGAGCATGTGTGTATGTAGCTTAGTTTCTATAATATACTGTCAAAAAAAAGTATTATTTAAAAAAACATCACATTTAGAAATTATGAGGTTTTCCTTATTGTTTTTATGTGCTTTTGTTTAAGAGGTCTAAACCAAGATGCAGGGCGTCTCCCAGCCAATTTCAGTAGGTTATTTCTGACCTTTGGCAGTCACCCTTATCCAAATCCACCTACATTTCCCTTTTTTTAACATTTACATTTTTAGTTTTTTAACTAAGTGGGATTGCGCAGAGGCTCAGCAGTGGCAGCTTGGTGCCGCTGTGAATTGAACCCAGAAACTTCTAATCAGTCCAACACCTTAACAACTGAGCAACCTTGTTCCAGTGGTACAGTCCTTAATTCCCAGTAGTACAGTCCACAAATATAGTCCACAACTCCTACCCTATCATCTAGATGCCACTGGAACTGGAGATGGGATGCATTTTAGTTCACATCATATATAATATGGCTGTACTTACATTATAGCAAGTGTGTAGACCTCAGTTTTGTCATAGACCTCCAACCTTTTCAGCTCTTCAAATTTAGGGACATACCAGAGTACTTGCTCAGCTAAAATATGTGGAAACCCAAAAGTAGGAGTTAAACACTTTAACTGGACCTATTAAAATATCTTACCTTCAAATAATTCTTACCAGTTAGTCCACCAATTTCCTCCAAAAGCCCAGCATGGTGTAAGGGTGGTTTTCCTACAGTGGTTCCGGCTGTACGATTGCTGAAAGACAAAAGAATTGTCATTAGCATAATGGTATAAAACTATACATTTCTTGCCGTTCCAGCTGCCACTTATACCAACAACAGAAATAAGCATGGTTAATAAGATAAATATGTGGAAAAGTTTTGCTATTGAGTGATTCTATTGTATTGCAACTAGTTAGCACATAATTTATATATTATATATAATGTATTAAGTAAGACATGCAGAGTCCCACAAGGCTCAATTCTTGCACCACTCTTGTTTAACCTGTATATGCTCCCACTAAGTCAAATAATGAGAAAGAACCAAATTGCCTATCACAACTATGCATATGATACCCAGGTTTACCTTTCCATATCACCAAATGACTACAGCCCCATCAACTCCATCTGCAAATGTATTGATAAAATGAACAGTTGAAGGTGCCAAAACTTTCTTTCGTCATTGCTTTCGGAAACAAAGAAGACCTTTTTTAGGCTGAATGCATATCTTGCTCCTAGGGGTCAAACAACTAAAAATTAAGTCTGGAATCTTAGTTTTGGAGTCAGATCTTAGTTTCAGTAGTCGTGTCAAGGCAATAACTAAATCAGCAAACTATCACCTCAAAAACCTCACCAGAACTCCGGGTTCTGTTTCCAGTCGGGATTTGGAGACTCCTGTTCATGATTTTATCACCAGTAGACTGGACTATTGTAACACACTCCTGACTGGCCTACCCAAAAAGACCATTAGACAGCTGCAGCTCATACAGAACACTGACACCAAGATTCTGACTGGACCCAGAAAATCTGAACATAACATACCGGTGGTCCTCAGGTCAGAACACTGACTACCATTTACATTTAGGACTGATTTTAAAGTACTGTTATTCGTTTCTAAATCACTTAATGACCTATAGGACCTAAATCCATTTTAGATACACTCACTGAATATAAACAATCAGATCACTCAGAACGTTAGGATCAAGTTAGTTAAACATACCAAGGGTTCAGTCTAAACAAGAAGAATCTGCGTTTAGCTATTATGCAGTCCGCAGTTGAAAGCAGCTACCAGAAGAGATCAGATGTGCTAAATGAGTAGCCATCTTTAAATCTACATTCCAAACCTTTTTATTTAGTTCTGCATTTACTGAATGAGCACTGTGCTGCATCCCAAACGACTATGATCATTTTATATCCTCAACTGTTTTCATCTCTTTTGAATCTTTTTATTTTAATGTCTTTGTTTTCTCATGCGAAGCGCTTTGAATTACCGCTGTGTATAAAATGTGCTATAGAAATAAACTTGCGATGACTCGACTTAGAAGTATTGGTTAAGAAATAGATGAAGAATGGTAAAATATACACAGTTAATTCTACCCAGCATGTATGTAAAATGTTACCTGAGAAAGAGGAAGAGATAAAGAGAGGGAGAGAACAAAGAGAGAGAAAACAGAGCTTCAACAAGAGAGCCCCAGCAAAGAAAGAGAAAGCATAGAAAAAGAAGACCAAGGAGAAAGAAAGCCAGAGCAAAAGAGAGAGCAAAAAAAGGGCCAGCGCTTACTTGGCATGTGAGAGGTAGCGGGATCGATGCCTGCATCCTTCACAAACCATCTGTGTTTAGCTTAATACACACCTAAGGTATGTGACATCATAAATATACTGACCAGAAGGTTTTTGGGGTCAGTGGTGGTTTAAATCGTTAAGGCACTAAGTTGGTAATTGGAAGTCCAGGAAGATCAGGGTTTAAGCTGCCAGTTTGCCACTGTGGGTCCTTGCACAAGACCCATAACACTTCCTGCGCTCTGACTCCAATTTTCTATGATGGGATATGCGTAGAAACAAATTTCACTGTGCTGTAGAGAATATATGAGAATATGTGTAAGAAGCGAGACCCTTAGGAGACCGCCAATACACACGTTGGTGTACAGGCCTCGACCGCTATCAGCGCCTCTTTCGCCTGCTTTCAGGATGACAAATGGTATTTTGGGACAGGAAAGCCGAAGTCTATGATCATTTTTAACTCTACAATGGGATGACACTCTGAGTGAACTGAAACATCTTTACTGTTTTCCTTCCTTCCTTTTTTTCTTTATTTCCTCCTTCCTTCCCTCTCTTTCTCTCTCTGCCACTACTGAGCTGCCAGTGATCTAGACCCTAGATCTTCACTCCGGACCTCTCTGACCCTTCCTTGTGACCCGCCTTGATGATTGTCACATCACCATGGTGACTGAGGAGGCTTTCACTCAGCCATAAAGACGTTCCAGCTGCTTTCTGAGGACTTATGACTTCAGTTGCTTACACACACAGTGTGACTATAATTCCTGATACCTGTTTTCACCCAAATGAGGATGGGTTCTCTGTTGAGTCCGGTTCCTCTCAAGGTTTCTTCCTATTCCGTCCCAGGGAGTTTTTCCTTGCCACCGTCGCCCCCGGCTTGCTCATCAGGGACAAAATGATTTCTGATTCATTTGCATTTTATTGTTTCTTTGATTGGGTACAGCTGCTTTGTGACAATCACCATTGTAAAAAGAGCGTACAAATAAAATAAAATCTCTTTCTTACATTGATTACTTCAGAATTGGGGAAGAAATACAAGTTTTGGTGTGTTGGTAACTGGAAGACTCCAGAGTGACCTTGTGGTTTAATCTTGGCTTCAATGTTCACGTTTATGATTTGCAGAACTTTATCCAGAGCAACTTATAGATATTTTTGTGGGTTTTTTTTTTTTTTAAGTCTACAGTGCCTAAAGTCGGAATCAAACCTGATGCTGAAGCATTTCCTAGGGTTACAACTCCATCTACTGGAGAGAGACTGAAAATGAGTTTTACTTGCTTACAAAGTGCATTTAAATACCAAATATTAAGTAATTAATGAAGCCATTTATAATTTATTCTTTAGTAATTTATCATTTAATGATTAGTTATTTAACACTCAATCACAGGAACTCTAGACATGCGGCAGTAATACAGCCTGGATGAGAATTCTATCTAATATTAAATTTTAAATTTCACAAAAACACAATAAACTTCTACAGAACAGCATTCATATCACAGAACACACGAGACTGCAGACTGCAGTGATTTATTCAGTATCATCCAGATGGCAGATGTTAACAGATTTTGAACAAATGAATATTTTACCTTTTAATTTATTTAAGGGGCAGCACAGTGGTTTAGTGTTTAGCACTGTTGCTTCACAGCAAGAAGGTCCCAGGCAGGACCTTCTTTGCTAAATTCCCCTGCAGAGGTCATTCTGTGTGGAGTTTGCATGTTCTCCCTGTGCTTGTGTGGGTTTACTCTGGGTTCTCCGGTTTCCCCCCAAAGTCCAAAAACATGTATGTTAGATTGATTCGTGATTCTAAATTGCCCATAGGAGTGAGTATGAGTGTGTGTGTGGCCCTGTGATGGACTGGTGACCTGTCTTGATGCCCAATTCTGATTTTGTTACTATATACAATTTTTTTTGATGACCCGCTTACATCATCTTTTAAGACTGACCTGTTTTGGTATCTGCATTTACACTATACACAACAAAACATGACAGACGCTAATAAACGTATCCGATTTTTGTCCAGTTTATTACCACATATGAATAAGGGCCTGAATCCGATCTGAAAATAATTCATATGCTTTTTTTCTGCTCACACGACCATGAGTCATACCCTGTCTGTAGCACCTTTGTATTGGGTCACATGTAGTGTAAATGTGATCTCCCCTGATCTCCATGAAGACATGCTATGTCCTGATTCCGACTCAACCCTCAACACTGAACACCTTTGGGATAAACTGGAACCCCGACTGAACCCCAGACCTCCTCACTATTACATCATCAGTGTTATCAGTGTCTGAATAAACACAAATCCACACAGTCACATGACCCAATCTAATGGAAAGACCTAAAATAAATGTGGGTTTTATTCTAGTTAAGTGTACATAGTGCAGGTTATTAGGTTTTTTCTGTACTAAACACACAAAACTTTTATATCGGGGACACACTTCTTAACACACTTCCGCACAGTCAGGCCAACCCGACAAGGGTCCTGTTCTAGTATCTGTAAAACGAGTTGATCGGTTACATAGAAGATGGTACCAGTTTGTTTGACGTATTAGATTGAACCTGTCCCAGTTAATGCCCGGCTCTGTCAGCCACCATGAATGTAAGTGTACATCTAGAACACTGTTTTATATATATCTTACCCTACTCTCCTACAGTTCAGTCTCTCTACCTAACCGTCTGGGTTTCAGTCCCATTTAAGATTCAGGTCCAGTGTGTATCTGACACAATGAAGAAGCTTTCAGATTAAAAGCAGCCTTTCAGGTTTCACTTTACATACCTGGACCAGCTGTAAACGATACGGCCATCACAAAAGGCTGAACTGAGCTCTCGTACACTTATGTGCACACTTAAAGCTCCTCAGTGCAAAATGAGACGGTCGGCTTTCTTTAGCTAGACCTCATATCCGTAGCTGATTTAAATGAGAAGCTAGCTTAAGCATTTCGCTAATCAGATTTAAAATAAAATAAAATAAACAAAACCTTAAAATCAAATTAAAAAATCTCAAAGAAACAAAGTGACATCACTAAAAATAATAATAAAGAATACATACAGTCAAGCCCGAAATTATTCATCTCCCTGGCAAATTCTGACTTAAAGTTACTTTTATTCAACCAGCAAGTTTTTTTTTTTTTTGACTGGAAATGAATAATAAGACGATGTACAAGAGGCATCATTGTGGAAAAAAATATTTCTCAGCTTTTATTTACATTTGAACAAAAAGTGGCATGTCCAAAACTATTCATGGTTGGAGGGTCTCCTTGCCATCACCCTGATGTTTAGATGTTCAAATTCTCAATTGGATTTTTAAGTCACTGCAAAACGTTAATGTTTTTGTCTGCTAACATTTCTTCACCACTTTAGCTGTGTGTTTTGTGTCGTTGACATGCTGAAATGTCCACTGGTGCCCAAGGCCAAGTTTCTCTGCAGACTGCCTGATGATGATGTTGAGAATTTTGATGTTTTGCTCCTTTTTCATGGTGCCGTTTACTGTGATTAGTTTTCCTGGTCCACCGGCTGAAAAAAACCTGCAATTAGGTTCCCACCACCATGCTTGACAGCGGGGATGGTGTTCTTAGGGTACTTAAGGCTTCTCCTTTGAAGGCTACATCATTGTGGCCAAACAATTAAATTTTTGTTTCATCTGACCATAAAACAAAAAAAGACCAGAAGTCTTCTTGGACATTGGACTGTCTGCCTTGAGATGTTGCCACCACCAGAGCCCAGATTCATCAGGATGGCCTTAGTGGTGATCCTTGGATTCTTTTTTCACCTCTCTCACTATCCTCCTGGCCAGCACAGGTGTCACTTTTGGCCACGTCCTCTGAGATTTTTCACATTGCGGAACATCTTGTATTTTTTAATAATACTTTGCACTGTAGCCACTGAAACTTCAAAACATTTAGATATGGTCTTATAGCCCTTTCCTGACTTGTGAGCAGCCACAATGCGCAGCCGCAGGTCCTCAGTGAGCTCCTTTGTCTTAGCCATGACTGTCCACAAACCAAAAGCAGAGAGTTTCTGTTTTTTACCTGTTGAGTTGATTAAAACAGCTGTTCCCAATGAATCAGGGTAATTAGGATGCTTTAAAACAGCTTGGACTATTTGGAATGGTATAGAACTTTGGATTTTCCCATAGACTGACAGTTTGCAAAGGGTATGAATAATTTGGGACGCCACTTTTTGTTCAAATGTAAATAAAAGCTGAGAAATATTTTTTTCCACAATGCTGCCTCTTGTAAATCGTCTTATTATGTTCTGGGAGACGCCTGTGTCATTTCCGGTCAAAAAAAACTTACTGGTTGAATAAAAGTAATTTTAAGTCAGAATTTGCCAGGGGTTATGAATAATTTCGGGCTTGACTGGTATATATATAAATTTATATTTTATATATATATATATATATATATATATCTTTTAAAACTGCTAATTCTTTTGTCTGACAGCAGTACCATTTATATAAAAGGTGCTAATAATTAATAATATATCCATTAATTATAATAAACGAAAGTCTTTATTTATTATGACAAATACAGTAATTATAATAAATAGAAGTCTTTATTTAGTATAATAAATAAAAGTAATTATAATAAAGAAAAGTCTTTATTTATTATAATGTAAGCATATTAAGATATAAACAATAATAATAGGATTATATTTCTAGGACTAAAGTCTGGTACAACACTGTTAATTTAGTCTTAAATTGTTTTTCACTAAATGTAAATTTGAAACGATTTTTAAATTTCCATGTATTCGTTTTCAGCTTGATTTACGTTGGACTAAAAATTGGCAAAGTAAAAATTTTATGAAAAATAAATAAAGTAAAATTAAAAGAAGCAATCCTGCCCCATCGTGCAGAAAATGTAGCTTTTAATTTACATCATTTTGGATTAATTTGTAGCTTTTAATTTACAATAACAAAACACTAACAGTATCACATGTAGCCTATAAAAGTTTCCTGCCTTCATTAAAGCTCCTCCTTGGGTCACATAAGTTATATCATTTTTTCTACGCAGATGTCAATTTAGTCCCAAACTATAAGCTGTTTCTTTTTTAACTACTAAAGGCTGAAAATTTTTATTTAACCGATTAAGGGAGAGACAAAGATACAAAATAGTGTCACTATAACAAAAGTTTAGGAAGTCCATTTTAGAGACAAGATTCTTCTTCTAGCCTGAGAAATAGAGATGCCAATATTTAATTAGACAGAAAAATTATCAGACAATATGAATGAAAATGATGATGTCACTTTTATTTCTCCAATATATATATGAATAAATTCCAAAAAACTACATCTGATAAAGTACGCTAAATTAACCAATTATTCACTCTGATTTATTTAAGATTCATCCGCTTCTCTAGTGCAAGTGACTGCAGCCAGTGTTTGCCAGATTGGGTGGTTTCCCGTCTACTCTTCCACCACTGGGTTGGTTCCTGCTCAACCTGGCCTTCCGTTGATCAAGTCAGACTGGAAATAAATGCATCAGTCTGGTTGATAATATTTGGGCAGCTTTTTGATAAAAATGGCGGGTGTTTAGTTTCAACTACAAACATGTGATTCTGTTAATATTTGAATCAAAAACAGAATCAAAATTTTTTTAATAAATGATTCCTGGTGTCTTACACAAAAAAAAAAAAAAAAAAAATGATTCAAAGTGTCATCTTTATCATTTGTGTTATCTTTGAATTATTTGTTATTATAGAAAAACCAGAAGTAACCAGAATAATAAGAACTCAGTGTGTATCTGTATCTGTATTGGAATCGGCCATGAGAAGGACTTAATTATCAATTCTCGGTATCAGTTAACATTCTTCATATCGTGCATCACTACTATGGAGTATATTAATAAACCTCTGCTACAGTATTGACAAGAAAGACACGCTTAAACACTCGGATACTATAAAAGAAGAAGAAGCTTTTACTATTTTCACACTTTAACATGGTGGGATTTTACACATATCCCAGCTTTAAAATTTGTCATTAAAATACAGGGGCAGATATTTTACAACACCCCTGGAGCAGAGAGCGTTAAGGGCATAGCTCAAAGAGCTAACGATGGTTGCTTGGAAGTGAGGATGCTTAAAACTTCTGATTATTACCCCAGACCCCTAATTATAAAGCTGCTTAATATCATTGCCCCTTACTCTTACTCTAAACCAGGGGTGGGCAATCTCTGTCCTGGAGGGCAGGTGTCCTGCAGAGTTTAGCTCCAACTTGCCTCAACACACCTACCTGTAAGTTTCAAATGTAGCAAGACTTTGATTAGTTGGTTCAGGTGTGTTTGATTAGGATTAGAGCTAAACTCTGTAGGACATCCCAACCTTCCAGGACCGAGATTGCCCAACCCTGCCCTAAATAATACTGCATGTACTTCATCACCCCGTATGGCTGAAATTGTTGAAGTTAAAGCTGGTCATGTTTGGGACATGGTGTTAATACGTTTTTTAGATATCATTCTTATCTAACCTCTCGGAGAGGAATACAGTGGCCACGATTCCAGTGTTACTGTGCTAAAAATACCAGTTTGCCATAGTTTCAACACCACAGAGCTGAAACACTCCATGCTTCTGATAACCTTACCTTCTGTGCTTAGCATATACACTGCTAGGGTAACAATCCAACTCGATTAATTTGGTATCTCTGTCTGTTGCGGCGACGTAGTATCTATCCGTAGTATAGAATTGACATACCGTATAACCCTAGATCACTTTTTTGCTGTTCTATGCCATATGCCATACTTCAATTCAACGCTCGAGTGCTCTTATCTTTATAAACTAATGGACATCTAGCTAAACACTAGCCAAGTAAGGTTGGTCCAAGGAGAAATACGGAGATGACAGTGTTGGTCATTATTAATTACTTTCCTCATCTTTATCACCATCATCATAATTGTCACCATTATCCCCACCACTATCATCATTTTAAACCATTATAGCTCCATCACTGTCATCACTGTAATCATCAGCATCCTTAATCAAACACCATTTAACCACCACCATCACCACCATCATCATTTTAAACCATTATAGCTCCATCACTGTCCTCACTGT
>VCAZ01000157.1:987702-1079205 GCA_005784505.1 Bagarius yarrelli
CGGCTTGATCGCGATATAGTTCTACTGAAGGTGGTACTGCAGTCTGATTTACACAATCGTTTAAACTTATTCCTAGTCCCTGAGCTAGATGTGTTGGTGCTCTAACATTAGTCTCTGATTGCCAAGAGGAATTTTTACTTAAATACCAAATAACTGTACAATTTCCTGTGAACTCACCCTAAATCTTTGGTCCCTCTCAGGTTTATGGAAGGCACTCATATTCTTTAGTATAGTCAATATTATACCATTTTTCGGAATTTCTACTTTTCCTGTTTTTAATTCTCATTTCACTACTTATGTTACTAGCTTTGCAAAAATCTCCCAAATGAGGTCTCTCAATGTGATGGTTATACAGTGAACTACTTAACAACAGCTAAAAAACATTCAGCTGGACAGTAAGGTCTTAATTCCTTATCTAAATGACAAAAGTTTTTGTTAAAATTAGCACAGTTCCGATAATTATGTGTGGTGGGAACTACCGTTACCCTATTTAACGGTGATTTGGAACATACTACACAATTGTCCATACCTACTTCTCTTGCCGTAAAAGCTACCCACCTATACCATTCATTATTTTTTGCTATATTCCATAGTGTATTTAAGTTATTACTTCTAATTTTATTATTGATTTTACTATCAGTACTCCTGTGTTGTTTTGATCGGTTACTTTCAGTTATTATTTGAGTGATATGTAACTCTGATGACTTGGATTAGCTGAGGTTGTAAAGTCAATTGTTGGGAAAGTTGGCTGGAATTGTGTATCTGAATGGTCATTGAATTTTGAATCAACATAACGAACAGATTGATTATCAACATTGTATTCATTTTTATCTTTTTCATTCTCTAGCTTAATTCCTTCAATACCTTTTACCAAACTCTCAACCCCTTGTACCTTATCCACCTGCGTTGCTGAACTCTCTTTTCCTTTATTTGTTGAATTTTTATCAGCAACCTTTGTGCAGTGGTTCAAATGATACCATGTGGTTTTTCCTTCCACTTGGATTGCTGTAGGGGTCGCTGCTACAACTTTGTAAGGCCCCTCTCTCCTGGGTTCATTCCACTTCCTCCGAAACACCCTCAAATAGACTTGGTCACCTGGGACAATTAGGCGGGGAGATTCAGATTCAGGACAAGGTTTCCGTCTTGATTCCTGTAAATAGATTGCTTTATGTATTGCAGTTAGTTTTTTCATATATGATCTGAGTTCCATTTGTAATTGTTCAAGTGGAGGCCCTTTGTAAGGACCCCTGTGATGTGGTACAGGCATAGGCCTTCCTGTAAGCATTTCATGCGGTGTTAGATGCGTGCTTCTGTTAGTTTGCATGCGATAACTCATTAGTGCAAAAGGTAAAGCATCAACCCAATTTAGCTTAGCACTCTCACATATCTTATTGAGCTTAGCCTTGAGAGTACCATTTACCCTTTCAACCATTCCCTGTGATTGGGGATGGTAAACACATCCTAATCTTTGTTTTATTCTCAGATGTTGCAATACTTGCTTTACTGTTTTTTTTTTAATAAATGCTGATCCATTATCAGAACAAATCAACCGATCATCCATGTACTGCAGCAAAGTACTGCCTATTACCAAATCCTAAGTTAGCTTAAAGAACTTGAGTAAATATATGCGGTGAATGCTTGAACCCTTGTGTATGTATATTGTGTACCAGCAAATGTAAATGCAAACAGGTATCTACTGTCTTCTGCCACTGGAACACTAAAAAATGCTGAACAAAGATCAATCACTGTAAAATATTTGGCATCAGGCGGAACATTTGTCAACAAAGTTTGTGGATTAGGAACATCAACCGGCCCATCTTCTGTTACATCATTAATTGCTCGAAGATCATGTACAAGACGCCATTTAGATTTATCTGCTTTAAGTATAGAAAAGATTGGAGTATTACAATAACTGGATGTCTTAATCAATATACCTGCTTTTACTAAGCCATCAATTGTTTTCTTTATCCCTGCTTCTGCTTCAGATTGTAAAGGATACTGTCGTTTTCTAGGAAGAGAAGCATCTGGCCTAAGCCGTACTTGAACTGGACAAGCTGATTTTACTAGTCCCACATCAGTGTCATGTCGGGACCACATCTCAGATGGAACCTGCTTTTCCATGTCCCTGATTAACTCAGAGTCTGCTACTGAGGTTACCGTCATCTGCGAAGTTGATTTATGACTACTGACTACCTCTTGTGGATTGCCAATCAATTTATTACCACACAGAATTTTTATGTAATTTTTGTCAACAGAATGGAAGATCAACGGATTCACTGTTGACTCCCACTGCATTTGTGTTGCTTCCTTCATCATAGGCCCTAAATCTCTTGCTTTGTAATCTTTCCCTACAAATAAAGTTACATGTGGAACAGATTCTTTTACCTTAAACCACCTTTTGACAAAATCACAATCAACAATGTTCATGGCTGCACCCTGCTTACCTATGATAATATACTGTGTAACTAAATCAAGTTTCTGACCCTTCACTGATCCTTGCCATGTCTTTTCTAATTCGGTGTCCTTACTATCATCATATATCATTGTACAATGAAACTCTGTATTAGATAAACATGCTTCAGGAATCTGTGCCTTTATGAACTCACCCCATTTCTCAATTACAGGCTTCACATCATCACCACTCAGTCCTATCCAAAAGACATTTGCCTTCAACTCAGTAACTAACATTTGACCTCCTATTCCTTCCATATCTACATACACCCCCTCTGGGGAACACCATATTTTTAACCCTATATAATTTATCAAGGAAGTTTACCATAAAGATCAATTTTACTATAGAATTTTCTCTTTAATTCCTCTTTAAAATCACCAGATCTGTCGATATAATTGTTCCCGAGGCTGAATTTAATTCATTATAAAAATAAACAATTAAAATTTTTAATTGATCAAACTAACTCACATTACCTCATAAAGACGTAATACTGTATTGTTAACACTTCCTGGTTTAAATGTATAAATAGTAGATGTATGTGGAAAAATGATCAAATGTTATTAGTTGTTATTTTAAATAAAAGTTACACTGCTTATTACGTTCTTAATAAAATAACTTTTAGTTGGTAACCCATTCGATTTTCTACGGAACTTTCCCAACACTGCAATTCAGTGTTTTTTTTTACTTCTGCTTCCTTGTCAATAAAATGTTTAAAGGTGTTTTCAGCATGAATATCTGCTTCCTCCTGCACAACCATTTAGCTCTTCTAGTCTAGGCTTTGTGACACCACTAATACTAATAATATTTATTTTGAGCTTTGGAGTTTTAATTTAGTTTTGACACTTCATTGAAATGATTATTTTGAATATGTTTATGTAAAGCCAGCTCAGGGATAAAGACATCTGTTATAAGGAAGAGGACAGCTGTCACCAGTTTGGAGAAAAGGACAGGAAACTTAGATTATTTGGTTAAAAGTGGACTGTGAAAAAAAGACTGAACAAAAGACTATACAATGCAGTTCCACATTAATGATTGACAAAAAAGAGAATCAATGTAGATTTATTGAATATGTTTGTAATAAAACTATTAAAGCATGAGTAAAGGTGGTGCGTTAAAGGTTGTGCATCTAAATGATCAGAATTAAATGCTTAGATCTTGTTTTCTGTGCTTTATATTAGATTAAAAAAATCATCTAACAATCTAAAGAAAATATTTTGTGTTTTGATGATTTGTATTGAAAATAATTAATTTTCATTTCCGGTTTAAGTTTCCTCTTATTGTTCCATACTATAGCGTTGTTTATCTTAAAGATGGTCACATGGCCTCTAATGAGAGATTTTTTTTTAAATATTTTATGATAATCCCTTTGACCTGCTGTCCATTTTACTATTTTAGTGTTTTACCTAAAGCAGAAACTGGCATTAGTTTGTGACATTTAAGTAAAACCGTTCTTAGTGAAATGTGTTTAATTTTTATTGTTCATCCATTCAGTATAACTTTAAAAAAAATAAAATTTATGTCAAAATAGTTATCACCCAAGTTTATTTCAGTTGCAATTTCTTACATTTCTATGACGTTATAACATTATCATTATCTAAAGCCAAGTAAAAATGAATAGCTATTTATTTTTCTATTGAATTAGCAAGCTAGCCATTTTTGAGATGTATACAGGCCAGAATAAGCACATATACTTTTCAGTTGAGAATAAAATAATATAATGTATAAACTGACATCAAACCAAAAACAGGTTGAACCAAACTCTAAAAAATAAAGTCAATATATTTCAACGTGTACATATTTTTCATGTACAGCTTAATCAAGTCCATAATTTGTAGTAAATAATGTAGCGTTCAGCACTGTGAGGTCTTGGACTGTAGCATTTTTTCTATAGGAGCCTTCACGACCCATGCTTTCAGTTCACTGGTTGTTAATTCCTGGAGAACTTTCGACACCTCGCAAGAACTTTCGACACCTCGCAAGAACTTTCGACACCTCGCAGAACCCGAATTCGAAAACTTTCTTCATCTCGCACCTTTGTAGGATTCCTCGCAAGAACTTTCGACACCTCGCATGTTGTTTTGAAGATGCTTTAACCCTGCCATCTAGATGTCAGATCATTTAGATTTTTACACTTTGCCCAAAACATTAACGACTGACTTTAGTTGCAGTATAATATAAGTGACACCACGACACTGAGTGCACTTCACACTTAACTTCACACACATTGTTCGATTTGTTTTTAAATTCAATTCATGATTTATCGACTCAAGACATTATTGGTTTGAACAATTTAACTTTTCCCACTCAAACTAAAGCTCATATAAACCAAGATCTAATTTAGAAAAATCTGCTTCTAGATTTAAATAAAAATGGTGTCACATTCAGCACAGTTTGAGTTTCAGTTATTATCCCAAATAATTGTAAACAATCTGACCACCACGTGTAATTCAGCTGTTGTCAAAAACGAATACATGTTATTTTTATAAGAGTAATAATAAAAATATTATTATATAATCTTATTCTCATTGTTAAATGTTGTGTTATTATATGCGGGTTGTGTGTGTGTGTGTGTGTGTGTGTGTGTGTTTAATAGTCAGAGGCTATGAAGCACATCGACTGACTCGAAGGTTATAAAGGCGGAATATGGGTGTGAAGATCTGGGACAAACCGGTGGAGATTTTACTCTGCAGTTTATTTGTTTTCTTAGTCGAATTATTATTCGGTTCATCTCGGGTGATTAATCGGAACAGATATTTCTCTGTAATTTCTCTTTTAAACATAATAACTGACAGGTCTGACTTGGTTTACAGACCAATCAAATTCTTTGATTATCTGAAGGGGCGGGGTTAACGCCCCTTAGACGCTCACTCGGTGTTCGTTGTATCAGTATTGCTAACGGTACGAGTGAGTTCTGAATCAATTATTAAAAGACACTCAAATACATTTTTCAAGATTTACTAACGCGAAGCGGGCAACATTATTTGCCTCTTCCTTGTAAATCCCACTATCTAAACTTGCCCCCACCACTTTGGTCGTGGTGCCGCTTCGGTAAAGACGCTCAGTGAGTGGCAGCTGTGGAGCTCCGGGTCTGTCCAGATGTTTTTCTACGCTGTTTACTGCACTTTGCTTCTGCTGACAACTTCAGGTAATCACGTTATACATATTTCTAAAAAGTAATAAAGCGACTAACTGCCCTCTTCTTTAGTCAAAGTTTTAATCGACAGTCAATTGATTTAACTGTGTGTTTGTTCTTAGATTGAGGTTTTGTTTTGTTCGGAATATTTATTTCATCACACAGGAGTATGCTTTGGTCAGGAGCTGGAATTACCTGTCAGTATGAAAATAGCTGTTGGGGAGAAGGTAGTGATCACACCAACCCGTATCCCAAGTCCCCCACACAACTTCATCAGGTGGGCAGTAAATACAACAACTATTCTTCTTGGACCACCAAGTGGAGTTACTGTTCTACCACCGTACACAGACAGAGCGAGCATGGACCCCAGCACATTAGCTCTGGAGCTCAGGAACCTGTTGGAGAATGATACTGGATCTTATACTCTCACTATACAGCGTAATGGAGCTTCTGTAGAGGGTAAAACCGCACTGTATGTGCTTGGTGAGTTTTTTTAACCCACAATTGCAGTCTTTAATAATGTGAAGTCCCTATTTTGTAAATTCACGTATATTTTATAGCTTTTAGCTAAACATTTTTTGAAAATCTGGTACTGCATGAAATCTTTACAGCTGAACTTAAATGCACATCTTGTCGAATATGATATTATATTTGCATTATAAGACTATAACTGCATTATTATTAATTATAGATGGAGCGACTCAATAATTATGTTAGTTTAATTTATTTATTTACTAAAAATTCTGTGTGTAAAACTACTTTTGGTAACATATTTTAGTGACTATCATGCTATAAATAATGCTATATTACTATATACTATACTATACTATACTATACTATACTATACTATTTGATTGAAGATTGCTGACTGAGCCCACAACAAAAAATCTGTAGATGTGTAATATCATAATTATTAGACTATACATAAGCCGGCAAAGAGGAATTTTACACGTTTTTTTTTTTCATCATTTCATCCTAGCTGATAACTTTGCAATATTATTTTTGTCAGTATGGCTGAAAAAGTGATTGTCTAAAATCAAGAAAGCTAATCATGTTGGTAAAGTGATTATACTCATGTTTTGATAGTTAAGCTTTAAATTCATACTAGTACTGTCCACTTAAGCCCTGTATTACATTTTAACCCCCAGTTCCAGTCTCCAGTGTTACCATAGTACCGAGTCAAACAGAGCTGGTGGAATTTAACAGCACTGTAAGCCTCGTCTGCTCTGCGTCCGGCTCCTCTTTATCATTTCTTTGGCTGAACGGCAGCTCTGTGGTAACTGCAGACGAGCGAATTCAGCTAACAGACAACAACAGCAGTCTGGGCATTACCAGTGTGATCAGAGGTGACACAGGACCGTATCAATGTGAAGCATCCAACTTTCTCGGGAAAGAAACGAGTCCTGAACTGAGCCTAATCATTTACTGTAAGTTATGAGGCTGCAGTCATGAGGTTTATCCAACAGTCAGGCATAACATACCTGGTCTTCATAAGACCATGATAGCTTCAAAACCGACTACATATGGACTATTTTCTTGCAGATGGTCCGGAAAATGTTGCCATTGCAGCAGGTCCAGGGGGACCCATCTACAGCCCTGGGTCTAACCCCAAATTGACCTGCTCAGCTATCTCTAGCCCTGCTGCTGAGTTTCAGTGGGCTGTAAATGGAACACACCTTGCTGAAACGGGCCCGGATCTCGAACTGAACAACATTCAGATCAGTCAGAGTGGCAATTACACCTGCATAGCCAATAACAAACAGAGTCTGAGATACTCCATATCTGAACCCCTCAGTGTCACTGTACTAGGTGGGTTATAATTTAACTGTTAAATTGAATTGCAACAAAAGACATTAGACAATAATTAAAACATTTTAATTGTAAAAAGCAAAGCCCTTTGTAATGACTAACAAAACACTGACAATGAACACCACTTCCTGAATTGTTTAATAATTGTCTGCTCTTAAAATTCCTAACTTTAATTTCAAGATTATAGTTTAATTTGTAAATTAACCAACAATGATTTCTTAAATTTAGATTCATAAAAATTTGACTGCGTGATTATTGTATACTTATAATCTAATGCGAAACCTGTGAAAATAAGTCAGTTGGGAAAAGAAGATTTACTTACTTAAGCACAATAGAATTAGTAAAATGATAGACTCATGTTGGGTCATTAATGTCTCAGGTCTGGGGTGCAGTTATTGGTCTAATCTATTTCAAACGTGTTCGTTAGGGTTGGATGTCAGGGCTCTGCAAAAACGTCCTACAAATCCAGCACAGTTTCATCACTTATGGCTTACTTTTCATTTTATATTACTGTTAGTAGGAAATACTGTAATTATAAATTAATATAGTACCAAATGATAAAAAAAAAAAACATTCAAGATTCTGTCCCAGGAGTGAGGAAGTGATAGCTTAGTGGTACAAGGGTCGGACTGCCGATCACCTACAACCAAAATCTGTAGTTCTGTAATATCAGATTTATTGGACTGAACATAAGCTGGCAATTTTTTCCGTTATCATTTCATTCTAGCTGATGAATTTGAAATATTATTTTTGTCAGTATGGCTAATATAGTGATTATTTAAAATTTAGGAAAGTTAATCAGGTTGGTAGAGTGGTTACACTCGTGTTAATAATTTAAGCTCAAAATTCATACTAGTACTGTCCACTTAAGCCCTGTATTACATTTTAACCCCCAGTTTCAGTCTCCAGTGTTACCATAGTACCGAGTCAAACAGAGCTGGTTGAATCTAACAGCACTGTAAGCCTCGTCTGCTCTGCGTCCGGCTCCTCTTTATCATTTCTTTGGCTGAACGGCAGCTCTGTGGTAACTGCAGACGAGCGAATTCAGCTAACAGACAACAACAGCAGTCTGGGCATTACCAGTGTGATCAGAGGTGACACAGGACCGTATCAATGTGAAGCATCCAACTTTCTCGGGAAAGAAACGAGTCCTGAACTGAGCCTAATCATTTACTGTAAGTTATCAGGCTGCAGTCATGAGGTTTATCCAATAGTCATGCATAATATACTCGGTCTCCATTAGACCATGATGGCTTTAAAGCCAACTAAATATGGACTATTTTCTTGCAGATGGTCCGGAAAATGTTGCCATTGCAGCAGGTCCAGGGGGACCCATCTACAGCCCTGGGTCTAACCCCAAATTGACCTGCTCAGCTATCTCTAGCCCTGCTGCTGAGTTTGAATGGGCTGTAAATGGAACACACCTTGCTGAAACGGGCCCGGATCTCGAACTGTACAACATTCAGATCAGTCAGAGTGGCAATTACACCTGCATAGCCCATAACAGACAGAATCTGAGATACTCCATATCTGAACCCCTCAGTGTCACTGTACTAGGTGGGTTATAATTTAACTGTTAAATTGAAGTGGAACAAAAGACATTAGACATTAATTAAAACATTTTAATTGTGAAAAGCAAAGCCTTTTGTAATGACTTTAACAAATAACTGACAATGGCCACTACTTCCTGAATAGTTTGAGTTTGAGTTGTAAACCAACAGATCATCTTTGGCCCCTAAGCAAGGCCCTTAATCTTAAACTGTTTAATTTGATTTAAAAAAGGTTGCTGGATAAAATTGTAAAAGGCTTAAACTTTTGTCACATATACTTTTTACAGCAAGGTGAAATTCTTTCTTCCAAATTGCCACCAAAAAGCTTTCGGGAAGAAATTATTTTCAGTTCTTTACATACACTTGGAACGCATTTTTTATAATAAGTAAATCAATTATTATGTATTCAGACAATTTTTTTTTTTCGGTAACTTTTTTGCCCTAACACCAAAACAAATGCATAACTAAATACAAAGCATGGCTGTAGTTCAAATACCTAAAATATATTAGTAAAATAATTATTTAGTATTATGGAAAATATAATACAGGTATTACTATAGAAATGCTAGAGCTGCTGTGCAATTATTTTTTATAATTTAAAAAAAATTGTGGGTAAACTTCAGTAAATCAGTACATTTTGTGCTTTAATTTGAACATAGTGTGCTCAGCCTATCAAATTCCCTTTATTTCCAAAATTATTTTGGAAAGCAAACCATAAAACAGAAAAGGCTCTATCTCGTTCATGTCCATTAAACCCCTGACTGTCTGACTGCTGATGATATATGATGGTTGTGTCACCACAAACTAGCTTTTACAGTATACAACTTTCCAGTGCTGTTAGTGATGCGCTTGGTTGAACAAAATGAATGAATAATTAGCTTATGATAAAGAATTTGAAGACAGCAAGCTAAATGATATCAGTGGATGACAAAAGAGGTTTCTTATAAAACTATAATAGAATAAGTAAAATTAAAGTTTAAAACAGAAACAGTATTAGGAACCCCCTCTGGCATTTGTTGGTCTATGTGATGGCTGGTATGTTGTTTTAGTAATAGTTGCTGCTTTAAGAAAGAACATCCACACTGTATTTTTCATCTGGATTGATTCCCAGCTCCAGCAAGCCACCACTGTTGGACCCCTGAGCAAGGCCCTTAACCCCCAATTGCTCAGTTGTATAACAAGGAATATTGTAAGTCGCTCTGGATAAGGGCGTCTGCCAAATACTGCAAATGTAAATATAAATATAGTCACTTGGTCTTTTGTAAATCCATAATATTTATACTGTTTAGTCATGATATGATCTATATATGTGGAAAAAACAGTGCTTTAAGTTTTTCTGGACATTTAAATGCTAAAATTGAACAATTAAATGTAAAATCACACCGTATCGTCTTCAAGTACAATGAATCTGTGTTAAAGCTACCAAAGTGATTGTTTTTTTGCCCCTTAACACTTTAAACTTGTTTGAAATGTTTACGCAGCAACAAACCTTTAACCAATGTGCAAATGATAAACTTTCCTTTGACTATTAATCACAGGGCAGCACAGTGGCTTAGTGTTTATCACTTTTGCTCACAGCAAGAAGGCCCAGGTTCCATTGCCGGGCAGGGGCCTTTCTGTGTGGAGTTTGCATGTTCTCCCCGTGTTTGCGTGGGTTTACTCCGGATACTCTGGTTTCCTCCCACAGCCCCAAAACATGTATTTTAGGTTGATTAGTGATTCTAAATGGCCCAAGGGAGTAAGTGTGACTGGCGACCTGTCCAGGGTAGGATAGGTGTTTAGTTGGGTTGAAGTCAAACTATAAGTCATCAAGTGTACTTATACAGCATATTTATGCAAAATGTTCCAACTTTTAGCTTTTAAGTATTTAACTGATAGAAAAAAAAGTTTATGTTCATTTAAATACTACAAGTAAGATAAAGTTAAACCATTGGCTGTTAATACATGCCTGTTGGATTGATAATTACAGTTATTTGCTGGATAACTAAATCTTCCACAACTTATCTAGTAAAAAAATGACTGTAATTCAGTAAAAATATAAATAATACTTAACCCAAGCATAAATATCAAACCAATTGATATTTCCAATGCCGGTGTTCAAATTAACTAGTACAGTTCAGTAAAATCAGACTTTTCCATTTTTTGCTTCGTACAATGTACTTCACTGAGGTTATTATATTTTTGTGTATTATTTTTAGTATTTATTGTGTATTATATTTATTTTATTAACCTTATACGATGATTTTTTGTGTTTGTGTTTTCATATATTCAGGGAATTGGGAAGATGCTGGCGGTTCAGGTTCACTGTCTGCAGGAGTTATAGCTGCGATCGTTATTGTAGTTTTATTATGTGTTGTTGCTGCAGTTGTTGGTTTGGTTTTCCTTGCTAAGAAAGACAAACAAGAGTAAGTACTGTAAGGATACGCATCTAAAAAAATGTAAGCAGATGAGGTTTTAAATTTAGGGCCAATCTAGTGCAGCCTACATTTGTCGTCTTCCAGTCCTAGCATTTATTAATTATTATTGTGATACATATATTATCAGAAGCTTACAAATGGCACAAATCATTTGCTAGTTGGTGAGACATCAGTTCATTATTTACAGTTAGTTATTTACACTGGTAAAGTTTAGTTCTGAATATCTATTTAACCAAACTGCCAATGTTTATTTCAGGAAGATTTTGAACAGTTGGTTTCATGTGATTGCCAACTTCTCTGTAAACAATTCTTCTTTAATCTGACTTCTAGGCTAGGAATAATCTCCAGTTGGAAGAAGAAGAATGCAGGTATGTGTACTTGACTGCAAAATACGCTGAATCTAGACTAGAATTTACACTTGTTAGGTCCACTTTAATAAGAACATATTTACATAGTTATCCAATCATGTGGCAGAAAGCTTTAATAAATGTTTACATCAAACATCGATTGAAAAACAAATTTTCATTATAACTTCAGTGTTTATAGTCACAGTGTACTAACAACTAGTTCTCGGTACTAACAATTTTAACTAATCATGATGGTTCATAGAGATCAGAACAGAGTAAATAGACTGGTTTGAGCTAAAAGGAAGTCGAAATTTACTCCTTACAGTCATTGTTAGCATAAAAGTATCTTGGAAAACATGGTAAACCTTAAGCTATGGTAGAAATGAACCAAATCAGGTTCTACTCCGCCTAGCCAAGATATTATGGGTAAAAGAAAATCATTTAAACCGGGGAAAAAGATCAGCTGAATTTATTTCTGAACTGTCCTGTTTGAGCGACTCTGTGCCCATGGCTTTTGCATGTAATTTTTATTTCTGCCTGAAGTTAAACTTGATGTTCTTTGCTCTTGTAGCTAGTTTACCTCAAAGTACATTGTACTGAGATGGCTTTTATTTACTAAATAAAAAAAAAGAGTAAAGAGTGGTTACTGTTTCCTTCTTGGTAGCTCAACCCAAGCTGGCTATTTCCCTCCAAACTCATTTGTCTACAATGTTTCCACCTACAGAACTAATAATCCTTTTTGCAACCCGTTTTGTAAAGCTGTCTGTTTTTTTCTAAAGAGCCTGTTGTGTGTGAAAATCCCACAGTATCAACAGTTTCTGAACCTTAGCATATCTGGCAGCAACATCCATACCACAATCAAATTTAGAGATCTGACCAGTCTGATATTTGATGTGAACATTAACCACATAACAAGATAACAGTATAAAGGCACAGGTATTTATATTAAGGTGGATAGTGTGTGTGTCATTAGTATATATCTGGTGGTACCCAAAATATACTGTCATATACATAAACAACTAAGTTCAGTCTTTTAAGTCAAAAAAAAGATAACAAATAGGAAACCTTCAAGTGTCATGTTCAAAGTTTACATTTGGCGGTATGGCTCTGTTCTAAATTTCCTATCTTTCCATGAGCTCTATAAAAAGCATAGACAGGGGAATAGGAGAGCAGCACCAATCCCCTGCCAGAACAAAGCAAAAATGACAACAGAATGACATTGTTTAAGTAGCCAAATTAAAGGAGGAGATGGGTTATAAAGCGGCGTGCTGAGGAAGCAGCAGAGCAAGCAGACAAGCTTTGTTTAAGTAAGATGCTCTGTTCAAGATTTGCCAGTTGAGTGCTTAGCTGTTAGGTTGCTTTTCCCCCAATAAGCTGATAGCAAGCTTGCCTCTGAGGCCTGCCTGAACTGACGGAGTATGCTTGATTTATTGTCTAATGGCATTAAAATTTTCTAGTATTCCTTTACATAATAATAATAATAATAATTAGGGATATGTAAAAATATTGGTACAGCAACTATTGCAATATTTTATATCACAATAGTGTATCAATATTGTAAATTACGTTTTAAACTAATTTATATTTTATTACTCATTTATATTTTAACCCTCGGTGCCTGTCAAACAACTTCCTCCTCCTGTAGCTCCTGTAGTTGTTGCTGACAAATACAGGCATTTTCTCATAAGCAAGCATGGCAGAAAAAATATGGGTGCCTTCAGATTTGTATGTGTTGTATTTTTAGCAATTTTTTTTATTTTTTTTAATTATTGCAATATGTGTTGGGTTGCAATATATTCATGATATATTGTATTATGTACCATTTTTTTTTTTTTTACAGCGTCACCGAATGAAGAACAGCAAGTGAGTCACAATTCTTATTCTATTCACCATCCTTATGGTCCATGTGCCATGAAATATTACATATCAGACAAGAGTTTATTAAGGGCTTGTGTTTGACAGTTTTTATTACTTTACCATCAAACAACCTTAGATAGTGTTTGTAATAAGGAAGTAATTAGGAGAGAGAGATTTTCCAGGTGGTGCAGATACCTCTTATCGTAAGCCTCTGAGGACCTTGACCTTATACACCACATAAGCTCTGGACACAGTGGTGTTTTATAGTATTTCATCCTCTACAAGGGTGTGGCCACATTACCAACAAAAAGTCTGCCTTCCCCAAAAGTTGGTAGCACACAATTGTCTTTGTATGTTGTAGTATTAAAGTAATAATTTACTGTAACTAAGAGGCCTAAACATTGTTCCAGCATAACAATATCCCTGTGCAAAAAGCCCTGAGCTTTATATAGACATAATGTGTTATGGTCGGTGTGAAAGAACTTGAGTGATCTTTGAAATGAAGTGAAACACCAATAGCACACCAGATTTCCTCATCCCACACTACTGCCTGGTCTTACTAATACTTTTGTGGCTAAAGGGAAAAAAATCCCACAGTTACACTTCACAATGTAGTGAAAAGCATATCCTGTGTGGAGGTTATAAAAGGAGGAAAAGTAAGAAGAAGGTCCAGTCCCATTTCTACCCCTTAGTAGAAAGTGTGTTCACATGAAGCGGTGGGGATGTCTTGATTTTTTGGTTGAAGGGGTAGGGGAAAGGGCTAGGTACCCCTTCAACCAAAGATTTTTTAGGACCACACTTCAAACTCAGGGTTATGAGAAATTTCCCAAGATACACCAGCTACAGCGGCATAATGGCTGCCCAAGCAACAAAAAGGATTCACAAATACATTTTTTTAGGCATCAATAAGGAATTTAACGACCAACAACCATCTGTTTTATTACAGTCAATGCTCTGTTCATATTTTACAGTCATGTTCTTTAAATAAACATTAAAAAAAATGGTAAAGTTCACTAACGTTACACTGCTGTACGATAGTTCCACAACATATTTTTATGCCTGATAATATTACCTGATGACCAAAATACTCTGTCAAAAATAAACGTCTAGTGGCAGGCCAATGCTGCGTTGTCAAAATGTTATGATATAACTCTGCATTAATGTTAATGGTGAGGACCCATTGATGGACTCTTTAGCTGGAAGGAGGACTAGACATTGGTAACCTCTGTGAGGTTTTACGAGTTACTGATAGGATTCAAGGATTTTAAGGATTTTAAGAAATTAACCAAGCTTTATGGAATCGTTTTCTATTATTTAATTACGCTACATATTTAAAACTACGTGTTTAATGATATCCTTTAAAATTAAATTATAACTGAAACTAACAAAACACCATGAAATGCACTAATGGTTGTAGCCTAACTTTTAATAATCGTCAGAAATGCACAGTAACAAACACCTAAAATTAAAGTAAAAAAAAAAAAAAGTTGCTAAAAAGTAAATTCAATATCAGGTGAATTTTTATACCTGTTTTTTATATATTGATTTAGGAAAGATTTAAAACTTATTAAACCAGCTAAATCTGTCAAATTGAAACAAATAACAAAAAAAAATACAATAATATAAAAACTAATCTGAAAACTATATAAGCAGTAAAGACGTATACAGAAATGAATACCCTAGACTGCATTGTTCATCTCATGCTTATATATATATATATATATATATATATATATATATATATATATATATATATATATAATATATATATATATATATACATTAAGTTAAACAGAATGCTGATAACAACCTGAATCAATAAATTTGATACCACAAATTATTTTACACAGTATATCTTTGTTTTATAGGAGGTGCAATATGTAGATATTCACCTTCCGCAAAATCAAAAGCAATCAGGAATCTCAGGCATGCCATCTGGTCCCCCCAACTTCTCGGAGTAATAATCAGGTAAACAGCTTTATTTCAATTCAATTCAATTCAGTTTTATTTGTATAGCGCTTTTCACAATGGTGATTGTCACAAAGCAGCTTTACAATTGAAGAAATTATAAAACAGAATTAAACAAATCAGTTTTTGTCCCTGATGAGCAAGCCGGGGCGACGGTGTGGCAAGGAAAAACTCCCTATGAGATAGGAAGAAACCTTGAGAGGAACCAGACTCAACAGGGAACCCATCCTCATTTGGGTGAAAAACAGGTAGCAGGGATCATGAGGTTACATCGTGTGTGTGTGTAAACAACTATAATCATTAGTCCTTAGAGCAGCCGAAACGTCTTTATGGCGAAGTGGGTCGTCCTAGATCGCCCGGTGATGCCTCATCCGCTGGGCAGGTCACAGGGAAGGGACCCACAGGACGGGCCGGTGGTGGGGGACTGGATCACCGGCAGCTCCGTTGTGGCGTATGTAACTCAACAGAGAGAGAGAGAGGAGAGAGAGAGAGAGAGAGAGAAAAGAGGAGAGAGAGAGAGAGTGAAAGGAAGTCAAAAAGAAGGAAAACAGTTAAGTGACAATGTAATCACACGGTTTGGATTGATTAAGTGAATAATGTAGAGTGCAAGGATGGACTCCGGCAAGACTAACTAGGTCAGCATAACTAAAAGGAGAACCAGAGGGAAACACAGACATGAGGGCTCCCTGATATGTTAAGCAACCGGCCGCTCTCATCATCAACACCGTGATCAATAAGAGAGGGGAAGACAGCACCAAACATACCAGATCACCTTAATACTCAACACCCATGAGTTCCCCCGGATCTGCTCCTTTATCTAAGGGGAATCAAATACAAAAGGCTTGATTAAATAAATATGTTTTTAACCTGGACTTAACCTGGAGACTGTGTCTGATTCCCGAACATACATAGGGAGGTTATTCCATAGCATAGGGGCCCTGTAGGAAAAGGCTCTGCCCCCTGCTGTAGTTTTTATAATACGCGGTACTGACAGGCAGCCTGCATCCTTTGATCGAAGTAGGCGTGGTGGGAACGTAAGACACTAGAAGTTCGCTTAAGTACTGCGGCGCGAGACCATTTAGAGCTTTATAGGTTAAAAGTAGTATTTTAAAATCGATGCGGTGTCTCACTGGGAGCCAATGCAGTGCGGATAGGACCGGCGTGATGTGCTCGTATCTTTTAGTTTTAGTGAGGACTCTCGCTGCTGCGTTCTGGACTAACTGAAGTTTATTAATGCACCTAGTTGAACATCCAGACAGTAAAGCGTTACAGTAATCCAGCCTGGATGTGATAAACGCATGAACTAATTTTTCAGCATCAGTAAGCGACAAGATATTTCTTATTTTAGCGATATTTCTGAGATGATAAAAACGCTATCCTGCTAATATTGTCGACATGGGCTTCAAATGAGAGATTGGAGTCTAAAATCACACCCAGATCTTTTACTGTTGCACTTGGTGAAACAGAAAGACTGTCTAGGGTTAAGGTGTGATCAGGAAGCTTACTTTTAGCTACCTGTGGTCCTAGAACCAGAACCTCCGTCTTGTCAGCGTTAAGCAAGAGGAAATTGCAAAGCATCCAATCTCTTACTTCCTTCACACATTGCTCAATTTTATTAAACTGGCCTTTCGCATCAGGCCTTGATGAGACGTATAACTGTGTGTCATCAGCGTAACAGTGGAAACTAATATCATGCTTACGGATTATGTTTCCCAGAGGCAGCATGTAAAGAGAGAAAAGAAGTGGGCCTAAAACCGAGCCCTGTGGAACACCACACTTTACAAGGGAGCTCGCAGAATAGTCACCATTTAAATCTACAAACTGGTAACGATCGGTTTAAATAGGACCTGAGCCACGCAAGAGCTGTTCCTTTAATTCCTACTAATTTTTCTAATCTGCGGAGAAGAATATCGTGATCTATAGTGTCGAAGGCCGCACTAAGGTCAAGTAATATAAGCAACGAGACACAACCTTGGTCGGATGCCAGTAAGAGGTCATTAGCTACTTTGACCAGTGCCGTCTCTGTGCTGTGGTTAGGCCTGAATCCTGATTGATAAAGTTCGTGTATGTTATTTCTTTGTAAGTATAAGCACAGTTGTTGCGCAACTACCTTCTCTAGAATTTTAGAGACAAACGGGCTTTATTTTTGGGCTTAAAAAACCCCCAAAAATAGTTTTCATCACAGATCTAACAACTAACATAGGAACATTCAGTGTGTGAAATAGAATGGTACACATTTGTGTAATATGAAAAGCTCATAAACTATGGAATGGTTATGGTTATTTTTGATAGATTTCTTTTACTTGATTAGATATATGGGTTAAATGATTTTATACCAAACTAATAGATTTAGTATATAGTTTATATTTGTGTAACATATAGCTACTGGCTGAATGAGAAAAGTGGAGAGAATTTATTTAAGTTAAGTTTTTTAGCAGGAAACTTGTTTGGAAATTTAATTAACTGTAGAGTTTTCATTTTTATAATACTAAGTTAGCAACTATCCATCCATCCATGCATCCATCCATCCATTCATTTTCTACCGCTTATCCAAAGCCGGGTTGCGGGGATACAGTCTAAGAAGATAAGCCCACACTTCCCTCTCCCCAGACACCTCCTACAGCATTTCCAGAGGAAGGCAGAGGAGTTCCCAGGCCAGTCGGGAGACATAGTCCCTAAAACGTGTCCTGGGTCCTCCCTGGGGTCTCCTCCCGGTGGGACATCTCCGGAACACCAGGGACGCATCCCGGATGCCTCCCTAGATGCCCGAGCCATCTTAACTGTGAAGTAGTGAAAAGTAAAGTAACATTCTGTGTCCCAATAGCCAGATTCATTGTCCAAGGATTGGGTCGCCAAGGCCTTCCCCCAGAACTGCCTCCCAATTCACAATGCACCAATCCTTTACTTTCCTTCCTGCGGCTGGTGGGCCTACAGGAAGGTGAGTACACATTGCCGTTTCAGGCTAAGCCTGGCCGGGTCCCATGGCTGTGGGCCCAGCCGCCAGGCGCTCACCTTTGTGTTCCAAGGTAGGGCCCCAGTAATGCCATTCCGGGGCAATGTAGCAGTTCCCTGTATTTTGTTTTCCATAAGGGGGTATTATGAACTGCTCTTACTCTAACCCGTCACCTGGGACCTGTATGCCTTGGAAGACCCCAGACAACATAGCTCCTAGGGTCATTCAGGTACTCAAACCCCTCTACCACTTTTTGGCAGTTCGAGGAGGTTAAGTAAGCAACTAATACCAAGTAAAGAATTTACACTACAATAAAACTCCAGGTTGTTCTGATCAGCTGATAGCTGCCAAAACAAGCTCTTGAAGATGTTATGCATTACTAAATTATTAAAGAAAAAAATGGGGCTGTTCAAAGTAATTTCTACCAACTGGCAGCAACTACAGCTGGAAGCTGGGTAAAGCGATCTGGATTTCTCAGCAGAACGTATTGTATTTTTCACACACTGTGGTTGAATTATTAACTAAAGAACTTCTCACTGTCCAAAGGTTTGCACATGTACTTCCTACTTTCAGCAGTGGGAAAAACCCAACAGCAGTTCAAACTCGGTTAACATTAAACTACTGTATTTATCGCTCGAGATAAAAAGTTCATCAAAATCATCCTAGAACATTGTTATGGTTTTAGAACAACTTTGATAAAAGGATTTGATCCGTATGTTGACTAGTGTATTTGAAATGATTTGGGAATAATATTTGGAATATAACAAGACACAAATTTGTTTGAAGATCATTTAGACAGCACCATGCAGCATATCTGACACTTCATCTTTTCCAGAATGCGACGGATAATCCTGCGGCAGTCATTTATTCTGATGTGAGGAGGGTTTAGAGAGATGTGACACCATTCGGTGTGAATCAGACCAATCACAGACCAAGCCTGACAATCACCTGCTAAAAAGAAAATGCACTGTTCAGAGATTCTCCAAAAGCTATTTGTGAATTTGATCATGTGATAGAAAAGATTCCTAGAAGTAACTGAATGATTTTTATGCAGATTTTGCTTCATTAAGAATAAATATCATCCATTTTAATGCAACTTTCAATTTCAATGCCTAGTTGTACATAAGTAAACAGACAGATGTGAAGATTTCCACCAAACAGTTTGTACATTATAGTATTACATATTATATTATTATTATTATTATTTTATATTATTTTTGTCCCCCCACATTTCATCTCTCTCCTAGATCTCTTTTTAATAAAGGCAAAAATACCCAAAAATGTCTTTAAAAAAATAAAAGAAAATAAACAAACATGTTTTTGCCGTCGAGCCGTCTTAAAATCTCAGAGAGAGAAAACTTAACTGTGTTTTTAACCTTTCTTAACCTTTTTACCTCTGTTACTCAGGGAACTAAAATAGGGGAAGTTATACAATTCAGAAAAAATCCCCAGCATAAATTTTTATAAAACAATTGATGCTTTTTTTTTTTAACTCTCTGCACTAAAGATAAATGCTAGTATTTTTCTAATATATTTGTTTAATTTATCTTTAACTTCTTTAAAACCCACAAAGACTCACTGTAATTTTTATTGTATTTTTTTTATAAACTGATACACAGATATATTAATTTAACAGATGTTTTCACAATTTATTTTTTTGATGATTTTCTTTTCTTCAATTTCTTATAATTTTTCCCTAAACTAATTGTGACTAAACAATAAAAATTATTTGAAGCTTGAGATGCGGACATTTTTATTTATAATCAGTTTTCACAGTTAAAACAGTTTTTTAACCATTTAAAAATGTTATCTGAATTTAAAATAACACTTTTATAAAACTTTAAGAAGTTGTTGCAGGTCATGGGTCGTATTTTTATGCTCCTGTTATTTAAGAGTGGCAGCATACGATATTAATGACTTATCACATTTCGTTAAATGTAACGTTTTTAAGTGTTACATTTTATTGATTGCCTAAAATTTATTTAGTATTTTAGCATAATTTCATTACTTTTTTCATGGTTTATTCATTTAATTTATTCAGATGCTTTCCAAAAATATTTAACATATTCTGATATGGCAAGCAGAGGGGTTAAGATGGGCTAAGAAGGTCAGACTCTGACGTTGATGAAGTGTGGCGAGGGTTAAATTGTTGTTATACTAAATAAACTTGCAGAATTAGAACTTTCCACTGGAAATTTTAAGAAAGTGCTTTCGTGGCCATCACTGTGTTAATAATAACAATTATTAATCTAAGGTCATTTTCAAATACTTGTTTAAAAAAATGTAAATTTAAATGCTTTTATTTGCGGAACATACTTTTGTGAGTACACATCGCTGTTTCAGGCTAAGCCTGGCCGGGTCCCATAGCTATGGGCAAATTTGTTTTGTAATCATTTGTCAACTGGGTCCTTTGTCACCTCAGAAACCACAAACATGAAGTTCCTTCTAAAATGTCAAAGTTAAAATGTTGAACGAAAGCCGATGTTTTAGCTTTTTAACAGCTTTAACAGTTTTGTGTGGGTTTTTTTCTATTTAAATAACACAATTCTGTACAGTAAACTATGGACAGGATTGGACTGTGAGCGATTTTTTTAGACAGTTTTAAAAATACCCTTTGACTTGTTCACAAACTTATTAACAACTAAAATATTAGTTTACGAACATGTTAAACAGTTGATATTAGAAAGTGAGTGTTTATGGATTGTTATCAGAAAATAAAATATGCAAATAGAAACCATTCTTTGCTTTTAATTAGTTTATTCGGTCTAATAGATCGATTAATTAGTGGTCAATTTTAGGAAATAACATCAGTTATACCATTATACCATTATACCTTTTTTAGAATTTATTACACCTGTTATGTATAAAATGTCAAAGAAATTTCACACTTTTATTAAAATTAACCTTATTGGAAAGTAATGAATTCACATGTTTTTAACTTATTGCTTAATTTTTGACAGTTATTTGTCATTTCTTGTGCAAAGGGAAATGTATTGTCATGCAGGAAGTTTTCACAATTTACAGCTACAGTAACTAAATGAACAGGTACAGCCTGCCAGTCCCTCCATGTTCTTAGTTGAAATCTGTCTCTACATCAACTTTTTTGTTAAACTTTTCCTTTCTAGACTTAGAAATGAAAAGAAGTTTCCTTTCCAAAGCAGACACTTTTATCTAGGCAGTAATATAAAGTATATAGCCAAGTGAATGAGGGTTAAGAGGGTCAAACACTGACTTTAAAATTAAAAACTATAGATAAAGTCGTGTGTAAAGTGAATTTAATGCAGAATAAGAACTTTCCAATGCAACATTTCCGGAAAGTGCTTTTGTAGCCATCTCTGTTTTAATAATAATAAGTATTAATCTAAGGTTATTTTTTAATTACTTTTTAAAAAACTGTAAAAATAAAAAAACACAAAAAACGTCCAGTGTCCTATTTTATTATGTCAGACTACTGTGCAATCCAGGAGTCCACTCACTTCCTTTCGTTCTCTCTATTTCTGGCTATATGTTATCTTACATTTGAGGCTTAAACGAAGGAAAAAGAGCTAAAGATGCTGCTGTATGTGTATATAAATCTGCTACTAACAATTACAGGTAAGCTTACTCTATTTCATATCCTTACTTAAGTTGCCTCGTTATTACAATGAATAAATGTGTTTTTATAAGGCGATGTTTAATAGAAAGGACCTAAGCCGTTTAATCATTACTTACTTTAATGTCTTTATATTTGACTGAAAGTATGTTTGAACTTGTTTTCAGATGGTTAAACATAATGTACACTATATGGCTAAGGGTTTGTGGACATACAGTATATGTGGAATGTTCATCCCAAAGTTGTTCAGTGAAGTTAAAGTCAGAACGCTCAAGTTCTCTTACACCAACAATAATACGTTATGTCTTCATGAAGGACAAAAAAAATGCAGAAAAATTGTTTGAGCCTCCTACAGGTGAAATTGTGCAATTACAGCATACAAAAACATTCTATACAAATGTGTGCATTTACATCTGTAGTTGTGCCTCACAACAATAAGGTCCCGGGTTTTATTCCCGGGCAGGGGTCTTTCTGTGTGGAGTTTGCATGTTCTTCCCGTGCTTGCGTGGGTTTACTCCGGTTTCCTCCCACAGTCCAAAAACATGTATGTTAGGTTGATTGGTGATTCTAAATTGCCCATAGGAGTGAGTGTGAGTGTGTGTGGCCCTGTGATGGCCTGGCGACCTGTCCAGGATGTACCCCTCCTGCCTTTCACCCTTTCAGAGACAGCTGGGATAGACTCCAGCAGAACCCTGTGCCCCCGAAATAGGGAATAAGCAGGTTTAAAAGATGAATAATTGAATATACCATCCATGCTTACTAGTATGTCAAAGTGACTGGACTGGTGAAATCTAGAAGCTGTTTGATAGTTTATTTGTGGAACGTCAGCAGTGTTGGTGTTTTTGCTTACAACAACATGGCTTTTATAAGGTTTTGGCAAATAGGCAGATATATTTTAAACAGTATATTTAACCAATTAACTCAGTTACTAGTGTTGTTATTGTTTTGTAAGTATATATTTGTCAATCATTAGGTCTGTAAAAAATTATTTAATTGAATTGTGTTTTATTCCAGGACTTGTGCGAGTGGTTACTTCAAGTGAGTTGATCTGTTTGTGTTTTATTCTGTCTGTATACTTTTGTAAATGTGTGCCTGTTTATGTATTTATTTATCTGCCTGCATGTCCTACACTTAGCTTTATGTTTGGGAAAATTAAGTTTTTAAATAAACTCAGTGGTTATGGTGTTAGACTGTCAATCCAAAGTTCATGGGTTCAATACCAAAAAAAAAAATACACGTAAGTCACTCTAGATAAGCATATCTACTCATGCTGGACCTGTAAATGTAAATACACCCTCATTGTAATTTTTACCATAAGGCAACCTATTTTAGAAACAACCACAAGTAGAGCTGAGTGTTTATTTTTTATCCAGTTCTAAGTATCAAGATTGTTTTCTTTTCTTTAGGTAAGCCAACGCATGTTATGCTCTCAGGTCCAGATGAGGTAGTAGCTGGAGTGGGTACCATCTATAAGTGTTCTGCAATCTGCAGTCGTACCTGTTATTATACCTGGAATGTAAAAGACCAGTCATTTCCTGGAAGCAAATTTATCCTGACTGAAAACGGTGTGGACAAGTTTATCTCACTAACATGCACCGTGACAGATGAAGCCCATAAGCATTTTGTCAGCGAGACCAGATCAGTCACAGTCATAAGTGAGATCATCCTGCATTCCAAAGCAATCAGACACCTGATTAATCAATTTCATACACAAGTAACAAGTATCATTGTGGTAGTGTAATTGTTCTGATCCCCTACAGATCCAGTTTCTGTGAAACCATCAGCTAATCAGTCTGTACTACACCAGCAGCCTAAAGTGGGCCAATCATTTCGTTTAACATGTGATGGGGACTCTTTACCAGTTTCCATAACCTGGCTAAAGGATGGTGTGCCTCTTATATTAAACTCCAGGATGAGTCTATCTCCTAACAACGTGACTCTGTCTTTTAGCATACTGGAAGAGTCAGATGTTGGCCAATATCAGTGCAAGGTCCTTAATGGAAGTTTCAGTGTAATAAGCAAAGGGTACTGGATTTATCGTAAGTAAGCTGTATTCATCCTGTATGTCAATTATTTCCTTATTGTCCTTTTATCCTAAGTATCAGATAAGTCTGTTAATCAGATGAACCTTTAGCAGATAAGGTTAAACACTAACATGATTTGATGTTACACGTGACCTTGTCCTGCAGTTGGATATGTCATCATGAGCCTGACTGGACCAAACCGTGCTGAAGTAGGCATGCAAAGCGAGTACACCTGTGATGTTCAGTGTGGGATGGATTGCACAGTGCAGTGGGCTTTGCACGCAGGCTTTCCAAAAGGAAGGTTTATCGCTGAGGGACCAAGAATTCTCTGGACCCCCTCTGACATTGGACAAACGCAAGTCTTCACTTGCATTACTCTGAACCCGGGAGCAGGCAATATTGGGCAGGTATCCAAAACTGTGACTGTTGTAGGTGAGTGTGCAACAGAACGCTAGGGCCACCTGGTGGTTAAGCACAGGTACAGCCACACTTCCTAAGAGTTAGGTCAAAAATAGTCTTAACTTCAGATATTACAGTCATGAACCGTTGCCTGATAAATATAACACTAAAAAAAGAAAAACGGATTATACATGAAGGCTCAGCAGGTCTGGCTAAGGTAGACTACATTATAAATGGGGTTTTTTTTAAACTTTAATTTGATAAAAAATATAAATGTATTTATCAACATCTTATGGAAGATAAAAGTTAATGAGTAGATAACTGTATAAAAAAATTTTGTCTGGTTATGACTGGTAAATTATTTTTTTTGCTTCCTGCAGAGGCACAGCCACGGCCCAGGCCCAGTAATGCCGTATCAACCAGACCCAGTGTAGTCATGATGAGCAGTGCAATTCTGCTAATGCTGATTTCTGTTTGCATTTGAAGATCATCACAGAGGAAAAAGCTGATTCATCTTATTTTGTGCTAGCCTATATGACATAACCAACATTTTGTGGACATATTTTCAAATGTCCAATATCAGAAACTTCCTCTTAAATATGCTCCACTCTTTTAAATAACTTTTTTCCTCTGCATTATGTAGTGTGGCTTTGGGAATTTTGATTTAACCATTAACAAGCAGTGACATTTTGACAGGCAGTGACCCAAACCAATAATAGGGGTGGTGCTTGTTAATACAAATTATCCAGTTGTTACAAATATACAGCATATTATTATAATTTGATTAGAAGACAGTGCATGCTGTAATCATTTTAAATTTATTTGAGATATTTTGCTAAAATATACCTGCATATCTTCTAAGATCCCCCTCTCACTTACTTTTTCCTGCATTTGGTAATTTATACATGACGAGGACTTCTCTGTCTGTAAGCCAGAAATGAAAAAACAATAAATGAAAAAAAAAAAGGAAAAGAGAAAACATGACAGAAGTAAGTGATGGAGATAACATTGACTTAAAGCAACACCATTGAACATTAGGTCATTTTTAAACATAACAGTTTAAGAAACAAAATTATAACCAAGAATAAAAAAGTCTACAGGTTAAAATTATTAGCCCTCTGATGTTAATAGTCAATAGTTTATCCCTTTTTTGGATAACAGACTTTAGCCTTTAGTTTGCGCCACCAATTTTCTATTGGATTTAATTCTGGGCTTTGTGCAGGCCAGTCAAGGACGCTTATTTTCCTTCCTTGTAGGTAGTTCCTCACCAGAAGTGAGGTAAGCTTTGCGTAGTTATTATGCTGAAAACAAAACTTGCAGACTGTCTGAGGTTGTCTTTCAAAATCTTCTGGTAGTCTTCCCTTTTCATGATTTCTTTAACCCTGCTAAGATTTCCAGTTCCAAACGCACTAAAATATCCCCAAAGCATTGTACTCCCACCGCCATGTTTTACTGTGAGAATGGTGTTTTTTGAGTTGAACGCCTCTTCTTTCTTTCTCCAAACATAGGCATCTCTATGGCCAAAGAACTCTAGTTTTGTCTCATCTGAACAAAGGACATGTTTTCAGTACACATCATTATTTCCCAGGTTGTCCTAAGCAAACTTTAGTTTAGCTTGTAGGTGTTTCTTGTTCAGAAGTGTCTGAGTCTTTATTGAGTCTTTGAGTTGTTATTGAGTCTTTAGAAACCTCTCTTACCAAAGTTTTTGAAATCTTCTGCTTCCAGCCTCTGCCAGTCTTGTTCTCCACTTGGTGGGTCTCTTTAAACTTCTTGATAATACTTTTCACAGCAGTTTTTAACACTTGAAAATGCTTTGATAAATGTGTATATCCTTTGTGAGCATGAACAATTCTTTTTATTAAATTTCTTTTGTCTTTGCCTTGATGATAGTACACATTATTTTGGTGGTTGTTTTGCAAAATACTAATCCGCAGCTTAAAGTGCAATTTAACGACTTAAGTTAACTGGGTTAATTAGGCAAGTAATTGGACAACAGTGGTTTGTTCTGTAGTCAATCAGACAAATAATTCATTAAGGGGGCAAATAATTTTGACTTTAGGGTTTTTTATTTTTAAAAAATAATTATATTTTAGCCAAACCAAATAAAATCAGACTTTCTCTAGAAGAAAAATATAATAGGAGATACTGTAAAAAAAAAAGTCCCTTGCTCTGTTAAACATCACTTGGGAAATATTCGAAAAAGAATTACAATTTCACAGGGAGGGCTAATAATTTTGTCTTTAACTGTATCTCTTAGGTCACACTCTTTTACTGAAAAGGGGTGGGATTGGCTGTGTCCACTGACCTGATCACAAAACTTAGAGTGTGCTTGTAGCTGTTAGGGGGCTGCTCAGGTAGCAGCAACAATTACTTCTACCACTAAAATAATTTTACATATATTATTTTAAGGTCAAAAAAACTACAGTGTTACTTCAATCATCTGATGCAACATACACTTTTACAAGTAGTTTGAACTGATTTGTATGTTGGCAGTGTGTGATCGCAACCATCCTAAAATAATAAAGAACTAACCAGTGGTTTTTTTAAATCTTGTAAAATTATTTCCTCCTTCTCAAATCAAGTCCTTCTCAGGTGCCTGTTTTTGTATTTTCTATCTATAACCTTCTTTGTATAATACATAATCGTGCATTTATAATGAACTATGCATTAAAGTGATTGTCTTATTACAACCTGTGTACGCTGTAAGTAAAAAAAACATGGTAACACTACAATAAGCTTACCTTTGTAGATGGTTTATAATGAGGTCTGTTAATGATAAGTCAGTAAAATTATTTGAAATGGTATTGGAGCAGTGGAAATGTCCTACAGAACAGAAGGGTGGGGTGAAAAGAGCTTCTTGGGATTTAAAGTAACAAAGGGTTGTGAGTAACCCTGCCTCTAAGAAGCTCAATAAAGTTGTCACTTGTGCTATACCCAGTTTAAACTTTGATTGCCTAGCCAGGAGACAAAATCAAACTAAATGAACAATTCTTGCAGCAAAGAACACAACCTCCGCGTTGGTCCTTGGGTTTTTTTTTCTGACCTCCACAATAAGTTATTCTCCTTGCACATTTTCCCGTTAAAAAAAATTCATGTTTGTATTGTGGGTCAGAATAAGAATAACAATGGAAATACTTTACGGGGGCTTGTGTGTTATTTTTTCCCAGTCTGTGATTTAACCCTTAAAGCCCAAGCTGCTCATGAGGTCAATTTAGAGTTATGTCCTTGCCGGTGGGCAAAGCCTATATGGCAGCAGGTTAGGATGGTGCTGCACTGCCCATCATGGTCATTATTGCAGGCTGATCTGCTTAAAGATCTAAAAGCATTGAGATAGGCTGTCACACTATTATACAGGCCATCAACATTTTTCCCTGTGGAGACGGAAAAAAGAACTGCCATTGACCATCTACGGGAATGATAAGACAGTGCTTCCTGATGTGTCATTGTCTCCTTGTGGCCTCAGTAAACTCGGTTGTCACAGGTTGCAGGAGGTCAGTAAACAGGGAGTGGCCTTTCAGAGGTGGATGTCCTAGTGGTCCCTTGGATGATTTATCTGAAATGCAGAAATGCATATTCAAGTTTAAAAACAGTTAATGCACTTCTACTGCCCATACTTGCACAAGGTAACATTACAGTCATGCAATATGACAAATTAACCACACCCTTTTACATAAGATCCAGCGATTACTTAAGCATATGACACAAACTAATAACACGCCTATATAAACAGGTTTAGATATCGATGTAAAAGTGCACTTGGAATAAACCATTGTGATGGTTTTAAATAATACAGAATTATATACAAAGCAGAAAATTCACGCTTTAAAACCAGACCAATGATTCTGATGAACAACTAACCGCATCAGATCAGAACTTAGAAAATTTTACTCCTCTGGAAGAGAACAACCTAATCACACTCATCTCTTCTATCAACTTGTGTATTAGATCTTATACCAACACACTTTCTTAAGCAGATAGTATCAGCAGTATCAGAACCCCTGTTGAAAATAGTTAACTCTTCTCTCAGCAGTGGGTATGTTCCCAAACCTTTAATTAAAAAACCTGACCTCGACCACAATGAGCTGTTGAACTACAGGTCGATATCTAACCTTACGTTTATCTCCAAAATCCTAGAGAAGGTAGTAGCGCAGCAGTTATGTTCATATTTACACAGAAATAACATACACGAACTTTATCAATCAGGATTCAGGCCTCACCACAGCACAGAGACGGCACTGGTCAAAGTAGCTAATGACCTCTAACTGGCACCCGATCCAGGCTATGTCTCGTTGCTTATATTACTTGACCTTAGTGCGGCTTTCAAAACCCTTGATCACGATATTCTTCTTCACAGATTAGAAAAATCAGTAGGAATTAAAGGAACGGCTCTTGTGTGGCTTAGGTCCTATTTAACCGATCGTTACCAGTTTGTAGATTTAAATGGTGATTATTCTGCGTGCTCCCTTGTAAAGTATGGTGTTTCACAGGGCTCGGTTTTAGGCCCACTTCTTTTCTCTCTTTACATGCTGCCTCTGGGAAACATAATCCGTAAGCATGATATCAGTTTCCACTGTTACGCTGATGACACACAGTTATACGTCTCATCAAGGCCTGATGCGAAAGGCCAGTTTAATAAAATTAAGTGATGTGTGAAGAAAATAAGAGATTGGATGTTATGCAATTTCCTCTTGCTTAACCCTGACAAGACGGAGGTTCTGGTTCTAGGACCACAGGTAGCTAAAAGTAAGCTTAACCCTAGACAGTCTTTCTGTTTCACCAAGTGCAACAGTAAATGATCTGGGTGTGATTATAGACTCCAATCTCTCATTCGAGGCCCATGTCGACAATATTAGCAGGATAGCGTTCTATCATCTCAGAAATATCGCTAAAATAAGAAATATCTTGTCACTTAATGATGCAGAAAAATTAGTTCATGTGTTTATTACATCCAGGCTGGATTACTGTAACGCTTTACTGTCTGGATGTTCAACTAGGTGCATTAATAAACTTCAGTTAGTCCAGAACGCAGCAGCGAGAGTCCTCACTAAAACTAAAAGATACGAGCACATCACACCATATCCGCACTGCATTGGCTCCCAGTGAGACACTGCATCGATTTTAAAATACTACTTTTAACTCATAAAGCTCTAAATGGTCTCGCGCCGCAGTACCTAAGTGAACTTCTAGTGTGTTACGTTTCGCCACGCCTACTTTGATCAAAGGATGCAGGCTGCCTGTCAGTACAGCGCATTATAAAAACTACAGCAGGGGGCAGAGCCTTTTCTTACAGAGCCCCAATGCTATGGAATAGCCTCCCTATGTATGTTCGGGAATCAGACACAGTCTCAGTGTTTAAGTCCAGGTTAAAAACGTACTTATTTAATCAAGCATTTTGTATTGATTCCCCTTAGATAAAGGAGCAGATCTGGACTCATGGGTGTTGAGTATTATGGTGATCTGGTATGCTTAGATGCTGTCTTCCCCTCTCTTATTGATCACGGTGTTGAAGATGAGAGCGGCTGGTTGCTTAACATATCAGGGAGCCCTCATGTCTGTGTTTCCCTCTGGTTCTCCTTTTAGTTATGCTGTCCTAGTTAGTCTTGCCGGAGTCCATCCTTGCACTCTACATTATTCATTTAATCAATCCAAACCGTGTGATTACATTGTCACTTAACTGTTTTCCTTCTTTTTTGTCTTCCTTTCCCTCTCTCTCTCTCTCTTCCGCTCACTGTTGAGCTACATTTGCCACAATATAAGCTTATAATAGTTTAAGGCTGCTTTGTGACAGTCAACATTGTAAAAAACACTATACAAATAAAATTGAATTGACTTGAAAATAAGAAAGTAAATTTTAACAAAGCCTTAATATTACTGGTCTAAATGTGAATAAGGGGATTTAGTAAATTATATCAATTTATAAATAAATAGAAATATAAACCTAAAATGGATTACATTTGCACTGATCACATTATACTAATGCTTCTATTACAATACATACTGTAAACTTATTCTGTGTTTCATGATAAGATTGTTTTCCTCCGGGTGCGTCTTTGTTAGAGATATGCAGTCATAACTCAAAAAAAAGGCCTGCCTCCTGTTATATGTGCGCTGCTAAGGAACAAATGTACTGTGTATACTGGTAAAGACTGGTTAATAATTGACAATTGTACAATTATAATATTTCTGTGGGGCAGAGACACAATGCAGTACTGTGCTCTTAGTAGTGTCTATAATAAAAAGATGTTACACAAAAAATATTCTATATATAAAATAGAGACTATATTTCCTTGAAGGTAAACTGTTTTTTGCATACATGAGCTCACAGGCATGTTCGTTTCACTGGTTCCATGATGATTGACAGGGAGGCAAAAAAAAAAACAGGGTTAGTAACATGTTGCTTTGTTGCAAAAGCATTGCTGGGAGTAAATTCCCAATTGTAAACAGCTTACACAGGATAAGATAGTTAAGTGATTTACTCTTTACAAAGCCGTCAATGAGTAAACTAGATTCATTTTATTTAAATTAGTTAAGTCAGTTTTATTTGTATAGCAACTTTACCTTTGGACATGCTCACAGAGCAGATTTACAGACATCTATACATATCATAATTTAAATTTTAAGGGTATCATTTATTTTTAAGGTAACAATGCTAATGACTTCTGAGGCAGCTTAAAGAAGAATGTCTGATGTATCAATCCTAAATTTATCTTTATTTAAATGACACCAGATAGTTATAAAATGACTGATGATTATAAAAATTCCTTTCTATAACTATGTGCTGTATTCTGCAAAAGAGAAGAAAGAGACACATATTATGAAATCTGTCTAATCTAATCTTAAATCGAAGATACGTAATATAGAAACTGCCAAACCTTTTTACAGATTCCATACCTCTATTTGCAAAAACAGCCTGAAACTTACTTACGTCATGGCTTTCAGTGGGGAAATCTTTTATGTTCCTAACTTACACATTCAGCTTGGTGTAAAACATGTAACAAATAAAGTACTGTGCAAATTTACAAAAGATAAGATTGTACAGCACACCAATGTAGACTTTGGAGAAGCTCCTCTGCCCTACTTCTGTTTGTAGCATTTGTCACATGACTGCTGATATGGATGGTTCTGTATAGACAGTCTAAAGAAAGAAATGTAGCTAATTATAGGTTAAAGCATAAGGATAAGATGGCTGTAGATGTTCTTTTCTAAAAAGGCATTACAGTATGTCTCTATTGTTGAACATTTTACTTTATGATGAAAACTACACTACATAGCCATGGTTTGGGAACACCTTACAAGCACCTTCAAACACTTTACCTCTACCGTTACTAGAATCGACAGGGATGCGAACCTTCATTTGTTCACCTTGAAGCTTACGATGACACCCACGGACTCAGGAGAATTATCCAACTCTCCATCCTCGCTGAACAAATGCAAGGTGTATGGAGATTCATAACACTTAGCTAACAACTTACCTCATAGGGTCTCGGATGTATTATGGTATCATGGGAAATGTCATCCAAAAATATCCCACCCATGCAGTTTATGTTCTTTTCTCCTATACAAACTCTCATTACAACTCTTCCACTTGCCATTTGGGATTTTCTATGTTATAATATAGACACTTTTTGGCTCTTGGTCAGCCATCAACTTAAGTCCTCTGCTCCCAACTGTGGCAAAAGAAGAGAATAAGTGACAAGGAGTACCATGTCACTGGGACTCCAATAGGCCGAGGAATAAGTCACTACCTCTGTACCTTTTGTTATCACTACCAGAACAATTGAAACTCATTCCTTATTTGGACCGAGTATACACATAAGTCTGTGATGACATTCTTGAATCTAACCTCCTTGCAGTATTCCATAATGCTCACCCAGATTAGAGGTCGCCTACCAGGACGCTTGGGTATAAGGCCGTTAGAAGCAGGCTGTAAGTATTATACCCAAGATAATACCTAACTATTATCCAGCCACATCATTTCTCTATCACCCTCACTCACAGTATTTTTAAGCCCACTCTATGCACATTGTACTGTTATCCCAGATTTGCTATGCAACCCACGGTCCAGCATCTTACCTGCCTTTAGCATCTGCATGACTTAAGCATTTTACACCCCAGTCCATAGCTCTTGTTCCCAAACCATATTTGCAGCTCCTGAACTCTTCCAGCATGAGGGTAAACCCGCCAGGACTTATGTCTTACTGCTCCCTGGGTCTCAAATCACTTGTAAGAATATGTGCCTGTTTTATAAAACACATATCTGCTGTCACTAAGATGTCTGGTTCCTACCTGGTGTCTCTAATTTTTTTTTGCCACCATTTCCCCTGGCTTTCTAACTAGGAACAAATTCATACATTTTAAATAGATTTCTGTAAAGCTGTTTTGTGTCAATGGCTGGTGTTTAATGTAAGTAGAAATGTAATACTTTTTAATAATTATTTAAAAATTATGTTAGGTATATAGACACATTTTTACATTTAGAAAATAATTTTGTCACAGATAGTGTCAACACTGCATGAAATTTACACAGGTATATTATAACATCAAAACACTTACACACATAGAAGTACATGAAATGTCATCCGTACCCTACACACACATTTTTTTTTTCAAATTATTTCATTTAGAAAATTAAGATAGAATAAACACATTTAATAAATTATGGCTTTAAATTGGATGATGATGTGTAATATTTTGCAAAAAAATAAATTGTTAACAAAAAAATAAAACTATGAAGTTGAACTCTGAGTCCAAAAAAACATAAAATTGCGTGGTGTTCTTGAATGTATTGATGTCCAAGTCTGAGTGCTTTATTTTTGTCTTGTTTTGTCTTATGAAAAAGAGAAGATAGAAAATAATTGCTGATATTGTGTAAAAAATCACTTGCTGTATCATGTCAGTAAGTCCGTACATTAACTTTGTCATACAATGCAAGCCAAAATGCTTGGATTGTGATTGGAGGAAAATACCAATTATCAGCTCTCTGTGTGTGTGTGTGTGTGTGTGTGTGTGTGTGTGTGTGTGTGTGTGTGTGTGTGTGTGTGTGTTAGTTTTTGCACAGTTCCTTTGTAACTAAGCAAATATTTGCTGATGTCACATCTGCATTCACACACAGGTAGCACCACCAATACCCTGACTCAAATTTTTAAATAAATCTCAGGAAAGGTACGAAGGAACCTTTTTAAAATCGAAGTTCCACAATGGAGTCTACATTTTACTGCTGCTTCTTCACCCTTTTTATTACAAGATGCATAACAGGTATTTCTAGCATTCATATTCTATTACATATTCGTTTTATTCCAGCAATTATTTTATTATGTATATCACTTTTGTATAGATGGTATGTTAACATGCCCCTTTAAACCTTTTTTGTTCAGGCAGAATTTAACTTTTTAATGCTTTGAAGCTTTTTGTATACTTAAGATGAAGGTTCATCTAAATTGTTAGTTTGATTAGTTATGATTTTAGAATATATATTATTAAACATCAAAGCCATCTTTCTTATTAATAAAGATTTTGATGTAATTTAGTACAGGTCTAAAATTAATGTGGATGTGGACAGAATGGGACATTTTCATTTGCCTGTGCATCTCTTTAACCTAATGTGGCATGTAGCTGGCCTTATTAAACTGTAACTCTGGTAAAGGTTTCTGTTCTTTATCAGGTCTAAGTGGGTTGCTTCGGTTTCCTCTTTAAATTTGTAGCTTATTACAGACTGTAGACAATGAATGTAAATCTAATCCGATAATTTTATTCTTATTTTCTTATGTCCTATTATGCACTCTTTTCTTTCACAATCCAGAGATTAGAAACAAATACAGATAAATACGTTTTTAATAAACATCAAATGTGCAAATAATATTCTGGAATAAAAATGCTTAAATGTTTACAACTCAAAATTATATTTTAATCAGTTCGATTAATATTACATTTGTCAAATACAGTATATTCTACATGTGTGAGACTTTTGTATATTTATAATTAAATTAAAATAGCACCTTCAAGAAAGAAACGTCACTGAAAGTGTTGGTCCTATTCTTGCTGTCCAAAGCCACGCCTTCTGAATGCATGAATGCGACCAGAGACAACATTACCACAATCCATTATGTCTTATTCACCTGTGAGAAAACTTTATAATACAGTTAGTAACAGTACTAAATTAACAAACATAAAAATAGTACCTGATTACACACTGCTGCAATAGTTTCACAAACTACATAAGCTATGAGTTAATATAAAAAAAACACCAAAATCCAATCACACCATATTCCTTCTCAAACAAAAGAAATACTGCAGCTATGACATCGTCTTTGACTCCTGTAGTCGACTCCAGCGTAAAAACATAACACCGATATTACAACCTTGTAATAAATTAAACTACTAAGGTAGCATCAATCAAATTCTATTTCTGGTGTCATTTACATTTTTTAATTTGTTTTTGGTTAAAAAATTAGTCATTTAAATAAAATGTAGATTTTAAAACTTTCCAAATTTTGCACAACTGCCAATTTTTACCCTTACAAAAAAATTGTAAACGGGCCAATCTGGCAACCCTGTCTGATGACATATCCTGTTAAATATTACTTGCTTTATTTGTACTGCTTTCTAAGCTTTTATTGCAGCTTCTCTTAGTTATTGTTTGTTTTGGGTGGTTACATTTATTAGTATTCTCTTCAGGAAGTGAAGGCCGGGTTTAGGATTTGGCCAGTCTAAAACTGACCATTTTTTGTTGTGTGTTCTGGATCATTGTCTTGGTGTAAAATAAAATTATTTCCGATAAATGTCTTTATAAACAGTCAGACTAACCGTTTCTAGACTTCTGAAGTCATTCTTCTGCTACCATCCTAAGTTAAGTATTAGTTAGATTGTTCCAGAAACAGCCATATAAACTCATGCTGTGTCACCACCTCTATCATACGTCATAAATTAGCTTGTTTGTTTAGGATTATAATCAGATTCTTTTTGATTTTTAAACTTTCTTGTGACTTTGTAGCAAGTGATTATTGCCACAGTTATTTTGTGACTGATCCTTTGTATTTCTGGCCTTCTGATTATTACGGACTAGCTTTTTTATGTTAGGTCCTTGAAATGTTTCATCTTAAAGACTTTTATTAAATGGAATTTTAAGGCATCTTTAACCATGCCCTGTGAAGGTTGCTGCCAATGTTACAAATTAATGTTTTTCTGTTTTTATCAGTTTTTGTATCAAGACTTTCAAAATTCTATAACAGATATGCCCTTTGATTTTATGCCTTTAATTTATTTAAAATGGCTTTCTGCTATTAACAGCTTTCTGGTCTGTATGCTGGTTGATCTCTTTTAACAATTAATGCAGACTTCACATTTGCTAAACCCAGTAGTACAGATTTACAGCTATTAATTGTTTCAACATTTAATCTTGGAGATCTGATGTATGTGATACAACATTGGTTTTGTTGTTTCAACTGTTTGTTTTACTCCTTGGAGTATAAAAATTTATTGAATGTGAGGTCATAAGTGCCCTGTCTTTACTGGTATTCTCACGCCTTCTACCTAGCGCACTTTAAAAAAAAATTAACGGGTCTACCTACATTTTTAAAAACCTACTTAGGTAAATGTAATGATGTGAATATAATGCCTTCCTACCCCCTTCCTTATATTCTACATGCACAGCTGAACATTATATCAGGCTGCTGAATATAGTGGTGGCCAATGGCACTGTTGTCCCGAATTTCTGATGCACTCAGTGACTCACATTTCTCTCGATTATTAGCTCATGCTTATGACATTTGACATGTCAAACAAAACAAAATAACAAAATGTATTTGTTATTCCTACAAATTCTAATATAATATTATGTATGTCAGTAAAGCAAGTATAAGAATGTAAATAAAGCATTTGGCAGTGGAAGAGGCTGATGTAATGCTACAAAAATGCCAGGTTACAATTCTATAAAATCTTTTGTACAATCCTACAAAATTGCAGGATCATCCACAGCAAGTATCTTGAGCTAACATTTAACCACAGTGTGCAAAATTCCGAATTCATTGTGTTTATAACTCTTCACTGGAAAACATTACTGCAAAACTAGTAATAGTAAAACTAGTAACTAGGCTACTTGTGGGAAGCCACTCCGCGAGTTTCCAGTCAGGCACGTCCGCAGGCGCAACAGAGCGCGGTTGCCAGGCAACGCAGCCATGCCGCCTAATCAGCGGAATGCAAGGCACCTGAGCGCGCGCCTACAAATGAACAAAGAACTGAGCAGTCGGCGTGCGGTCATTTAGGTAGGGCTGTAGCCCTGGTATAGGCTGTAGCCCTGGTAGGGCTGTAGCCCTGGTATAAGGCTGTAGCCCTGGTATAGGGGCCCCTGTAGCCCTGGTATAGGCTGTAGCCCTGGTATAGGCTGTAGCCCTGGTATAGGCTGTAGCCCTGGTATAGGCTGTAGCCCTGGTATAGGCTGTAGCCCTGGTATAGGCTGTAGGGAAAATGGGCACGTAAAAGAATTTCTGAAAAAGGAAATAAAAGAAATTTATTAAAATAAATAGGGGGGAGAAAGCTATTAAAGAAAAATAGGAAAAGAAAGCCACTAAAAGGAAATAAGAAAACAAAAGAAAGCTATAAAAAGAAAAGAAGGGAGGAAAAGAAAATAGGACAAGAAGAAGACTGTTAAAAGACAATAGAAAAAGAAAACTAAGCAAAGAAATAAAAACTAAAAAAAAAAAGAATAGAAAAAGAAAAAAAGCTATTGTTTAATTTTTTAGATAACTTTGAATAGAAGAGAAACGAGATTTAAAAGAGAATTTAAGAAAAGATCTTTCCTTTTTAGGTTGCAAGAAAAAATTTGGTTTCCTTTATTTTAAGAAGGGATTTTAGTTTATTTATAACTGTGAGGTGTTGTTCCTCACAACTGTGAAAACGTTGCACAAGCACACGTTTCTCTCCCGTATCCCAGCTCTATCTATGTAACCATCGCGTTCTCAGTCCAGCATAGGGCTCTAAATTCACAACCACAACACTACTGATCTCTACCTGACAATATACCTGAATGTTCTCTTTTAGGTGTCACACCTCTGAGCCTGATTGCATCGAAAAATCCTCTAGCTGTCGGAGAAAATGTTACTCTTACTCCAAATCCTTCAATAAACATCACAGCTGGGAGTTGGTTGTTTGACGGAAACATTATGTTGTTCTGGTACCCGGATAATTTTATAGTGGGTGACAGTTACAATGGACGAGTGTCCTTCAACTCGTCCACAAGTCAGATCACTCTATATTCAGCTCAACTGTCCAATTCTGGACTCTATGTACTGCAAGGCATGAACCCAACTGTAAATGCCAGAGTTACACTGTCTGTTCAGGGTGAGTTTCCAAACACACACAACCAAACAAAGTTCACTAATAGTTTAGATATGTTAAAGTTGTTAAATGTTTTAATAAAAAAGAGGAAAAGAATGGAAAGTGTTGCCAGTTTCCATCAAAATTGCTGCTGTGTTCTAGGGGGGAAAAAATGTACTTTCCAAGAATACAAAGAAAACTTTAAAACAAGTGGTAGTAAAATTACCTTTAATCTATTATATGTGTTAAAGTGATAAAACACATAAATGTGTAAATAATTTGACTGCTTAGAAATCAATAAGTTAGAAATGCACTGTGCCAAAATTAAATGGAAACACATTTAAATATAAAGACAAAACACATGAAAAAGCAACTTAATGAATTAATATTACTCTTAATAAAAAAAAAAGGATTCTGAAATTGAACAGTGTCATGATTTTCATGTTTTATTGTTAGATTAAGTGTATTTTTTTAAAAACCATGGTTGTTGTTAAGTTTGTTGACTTTAAGGAACAAACCTGTTGAATGTGGCAATAGTTAAGTGCAGGGTTTAGGTGAGGTTCTGTTGTCACACCAGTTTTTATGGGTTCCCTTATAGATAACAGTATTGCCCTTAGTCTGTTTCTGTGTACACTTGGTGAGCTTTATTTGTTCATTCTTGTCTTATTTACTTATCATTAAATGACAGAGACCTAAACATGTACCAGGAAGGGGTAAACTTTTTTTTTTATACATTTTATGGCATTTGGCAGACACCCTTATCCAGAGAGAATTACATTTATTTCATTTATACAACTGAGAAATTTGCTCAGGGGCCCACATGTGGTAACTTGGTGGCACTGGGAATCGAACCCACAATCTTCCGGTTAGCAGTCCAACAACTTTTAATTTTAATGTAACTTCTGACCAGGAGCAAAGAGTCTCCCTATGAGTAATTCTAATTAATTTTAAGTAATTCTAATGCAATGAAGCACCTCACATTTGACATATTTGAACATTTTTTAAAAAGTAATATAGTAGTTACTTGCAGAGTTACTAACTAACGCATAGTTACTTTCCCTGGTAATTAGATACTTTTTATGATGATGTAACTCAGTTCCTTTTTGTGAGAAGTAACTATAATTTATCACTTTTATAAAGTAACATGCCCACACTGGTCACAATACAACATATCACGATACAGTATATAGCAATGTAATACGTATTACAATACATAAAGTATAACAAATAGCTAAAAATACATAGCCGGAGGCACCCCTATTTTTCTGCCATGTTTGCTTATGAAACAATGGCTGTATGTGTCAGAGACAACTACAGAAGCAGAGAAGTAAGTTGTAAAAAATATTGCGATAGTTTTTAGCTTTATCAATATTTTTACACAGTCCTAGTAATTTTGATAAAATTGATACCCACATATCACAATATCAGCCATACTGAATTTTTCAACTGTCTAAAATATGTTTTTTTTAATTATTTATGTTTCAGTTTCTGTAATTATACATTGTAAAGAACACTGAAAATGTGTCTTTTTTGGATTTTTTTTTCCCCCTTTCTTTCAGTGGCAATCACAAATGTGTCTTTGGCGGTAAGTAAGAGAAATCTGGTGGAGTTTAATGACAGTGCCGTGTTCACCTGCACTGCCAGTGGCACACCATTAACGTTCACATGGTATAATGGCAGCTCCGAGGTCACAGCAGCCAATGTTCAAGTCTTAAATAATGGAAGTGGTCTCATTATTAACAACGTAACGAGATATGACAGTGGACTTTTCCGTTGTTCTGTAGCCAATGGCATCAGTAATGAAACAAGCATGTCCATTTTTCTTGAAGTCAGCTGTGAGTATAGCATTCATTTAAGATTTAAGTTTATGTCGACGATAAATGCAGAATTTTTTTAATTTGTTCTTTCAATACTGAATTCAATGTTTAATTAAAATAAATGTCATATTGTACCCCCTTAGATGGCCCCAGCAACCTGACGATAACTGTTCTGCCAAACAAAATGCAATACATTTCAGGATCAAGCATCACTTTGTCCTGTGTTTGTGAATCCAAACCTGCAGCATTATTCCAATGGTCCCACAATAATATTTCTCTAAATATAACCAGTCCAACCTTCAAAATTACCAATGCCACACATAACCAGACAGGAGTTTATGAATGCATTGCCTATAACACAGTGACTCTCAGGCATGCCACAGTCACCAGAACCATCAATATCATTGGTGAGTTAGAAAAAGAAAAAATAGTTTATTTTTTCAGCTGTTCTTCCATTTTTTGTATTATGCACCCTTAATTAATTCCTATCTCTCTTTTTTTGTTTTTCACTTAGACCCATTATCTACTGCCCTAGTCGTGCCTGTTGGTGAGCCACCAATATTAAACAATTCATTTGCCCTGACTTGTGACATTATGGGACAGGTGGACTCTGTTTATTGGATAAAGGATGGCACCTACCTGGTTCCAGACAGCGGACTATCTCTCACAAACCAAAATAAGACCCTCACATTTACTAATCTTACACTTTCTGATAATGGAAAATACCAGTGTCTAGCAAGTAACGCTGTGAGCAATGTGACCAGCATGGCCTACAACCTAACAGTTAATTGTAAGTAACGTATTTTATTACTTGATTTTACTATTTAATGTAAAACCCGATGAGAGAGAACTAAGATGTGGAACTCCAGTAAATTTGGGTGTCAATGTTTTTTTTTTTCACTCAAACACAGGATCAAGTGATTTTCTGTTCAATACAGATGATAATGTATTTTTCAATTAATCCGCTATGTTTGCAGTAATAACGTTAAGCTGCTTGACAGATAGTAATGTCTAGAATGGACATGACCGCAACGTGTCCTGCAGCTACTACAACAGCTCAAATTTCTCTTTACTGGATGCGATAAAGTGGCCCTTGCAAAAAGCTCGCGCTCTGTCAGAAATACTACCAGGAAAAATCCATTTATTGTCTGGGATTCACAATGTTCCGCGTCCAGTTTGGGCAAATATCAGTACCTCAAATAGACTTTATTTTTGCATCTCACTATGCCGCTCTGCTCACTTTTGGTGTAAACAAAACACAGATAAGCCTGCATGTGAACTGATACAGTATTAGTATTAGAATAATTTTCACCTGGATGGTTTTTGCTCAACATGATATTAAGTGGGAGATCAGTGGGCTTTCTTTTATATGGGAAAACATTTTTACAATAACAGTCATTATGTTTACATTTAAGGTCTGATTTCATTATATTTTGGTGGCTTTTATTGTAAACTACTTCAGAGACATTGGATAAATAAATAGTTTTGAAGAAGAATATTTCTGTCAATTCAGTCAGAAAAGGAGGATAACAGCTGGTCCCTCTGCTACATTAGTATACATATTCTTACAAGTACAATTTTAGCTGTATTATTTGTGTCCCCTTCAAAAATTCTTCTTGAGAAATCTTATGTTTATTGCCCCCAATTAATTGTAAAATTTACGCCCCTGAAGGTCTGTAGTAGATTTAGTAGACTTTCAGCTACTAGGGTATACTGTATAATCGGTATACTGGAGACCTTATAAGAAACATCTGTACTTGAGCATGCAATTATCCAATCAGGCAGTTATATGACAGGGGAACAATGTAGACCATTATGTAGGTCTTGATGTTCACAGCACATCTTTAATAAGTGATAATTGTGTTTTCATGGCTTATGACAGTGACAGCGTTGTCAGTGTTAAATGAGCTGGCGTAGAAACTGCTGATCTAGGAGTTTTATGAATTCCTTAAAACTTATGAAACAGAAAAAAAATCCAGTCCTGTGGGCAGAATCACATTGTTCATGCAAGAGTTTAAAAAGGACCGGACAGACCGGCTCTGATTGACAGAAAGGCTATGCTGCCTCAAAAAAAACACTATTAACAACTGTGTTGAGCACAGAAACATTCAAGAATGCACTTCACATTGAACCTTGAGATGAATGAGCTACAGCAAAATAATGCAAAAAAAAAACACTGACAAGAACAGGAGGTCTAAGGCTAAAGTGGACACACACCCTTTTTTTTGTAGACTTTCTAGTATTTCTTTCCTGTTTTAAAGTTTAATGTGAACATTTGCATAATTTAATGTTTAAATAACTGCATGAATATGCAGGTCGACAGGTGTTCCTAACAAATTGTATGATGAGCGTATGAGCCTGACATCTTGTTGTAATAAAACTTAAAGCCTGCTGAGAAAAGTCAAATTACTCAAATGTAATTAAAATCAATGTTTTAGTTCGCTTGTTTTGTGACCATAGACTTAACAACAGATTTTGAAAGTGTTTTTTCTTTTATTCCAGATGGTCCCTGGTTCACTAGGATTTCTGGTCCAGTCGTAGCTGAAGTAGGTTCTAATGTGACATTAAATTGTTCTGCTTCTTCTCAACCTACCAGTCAATACAGCTGGTTCTTCCAAGGTTTAAAAGTTGCAGAGGGTTCTGTGTATCAAGCTTACTATCTTACACTAAACAGCAGTGGAGAATATACCTGCCAAGCCCACAATAACATTACAGGAGGAAATGATAGCGCTGCATTGAGCTTAACTGTCATTGGTAGGTTCCTGACCTTTGGTATACCTTGGTATTCTTTTATGACTTGTCTTTAACGGCAATAAACCAGACACAAGGTTGCATTGCATTGCCAAAACTGTAAAATATACTGTGTTGGTTTTTTTTTTTTTACTTTAGTGGGCATTTCCTCAGTGATGGTGACTTCCAGTACTCTCATCCCTCTGGCCTCTAAGGATATGCAGCTCTTCTGTAATGTGACTGGCTTGTTTAACAGCATCCACTGGCTAAAAAACAACCAGACTTTGAATAATACAGCTGGACAATCTCTGTATATAAATGGCACCACTTTAGATTTCCAGCCTCTGCAGATAACTGACGATGGCTCATATAAGTGTGTTGCCACAGATGCTTTTCGACCACATGCCAGCCTGCCATATTCACTAACAGTTAATTGTAAGTGACATAAGCATTTATTACGCTTAATTAACTAATGACAGTGTACATGCTGTAAATATGATGAAACAGGTAAAAAATTTTGATCAAAACTGCTAGCAATATACAATATAAGGACACAAGAATGGTGACACCCAATCATCATCTATATGTATTATTAAACATATTTGGTCTTATTCTTAGTCCTATAATAACAGCCACTAGATTTTGGACTGTGAGTTTATTTAGTGACAATATTAATAGTTAGACCAGACGCTAATGTTAGGTGAGGTAGTTCAGGTGTTTAGTGTGGTAAAGGTTCATGGAATGCAAAACAATAGTAAACAGGGCCAGTGTCATGCTAGAATTAAAAAAATGTAATCATTTTATGACATAAGAAGACATTCTGAGCAACTGTGTCATGTTTTAGGCAAAACATTTGCGTGTGGGTGTTGGCAAGGTGCACCCAAACCTTCAGCCATGTAGTGTACTTTAAGATTTCTATTTAAAAATTATTTTTAGGCAACTTTAGATTACTTACTGTAGATTCCATTCCAGCCTTTTTACCATATCCAGCTGTAAACGAAGTCACAGAAGAATACATAAAGTTTCAATTCTTTCTGAGTGCAATTTTCCCAATAATTAATTATTTATTTAATAGTACATCATTACAAAATTAATTTTTAAACCAAATAAATGAAACCCTATTTTCTTTGCATACATGTAGCACCCTTAACAATAGGTATTGTCTCAAAGTAGCTTTACAATAATACAAACATTTTGATTAATCAGCTGTTTGTAATCATTCTGGTGTGAATAATGTTGACAATCATATTAAATACTGTAGATAAACATTTATTCATTTTTTTATTTTATACTAGTGGTGTTGGGTTAACCATGTGAAGTTATGCGAGCTGGAATGTTTAAATGCAAGTTCTTCCTGTTTGCTTGTTTACACAGGATAAAAGAACTTACTTTACTTCAGAAAAGTCATTTTACAGAATTTTACATTGTATAATAATTAAACAAGTCTGCTTTAATATTATAAACCAGTAATATTTCATTCCAATAATCCAGATATACTTTTCGACATTTAAGTAAATCCATGCCTTCCGTTTTTTTGTGTTAAACAGATGGGCCAGTGGACGTCACTATAACAGCTGATATCAAGGCTTCTACCATCTTAATGTGCAATGCAAAGTCTCAGCCACCGAGTGTTTACCAGTGGTTCTTTAACAACACTGTCATGAATGAGGATGCTGTGTTAGTTTTACCTCTGATGATTCCTCTGGGTTACAACTACACCTGTGTGGCCATAAACCCTCTGACCAATGACACATTGGCTGCTTCTTATGTTATTTCAGGTAAGCAGAGCATTTCTGTAAGTCCGAAAAAGTCTAAATTGGTCCAAGATGTTATAATTCAGTATTGTAGTTTGTTAATACAAATTTGTTTAATTGTCTAACGACAACTTGTTTTTTACAGAGCGAAATGCAGGGGTCCCTCATCAGACTAGCGTGTTGCTGATTGCCTTGTGTGCTCTGCTTCTACCCGCATTAATGATGATAAAACCCTTCTGAGCTTTCAACTCAGACCTGCTTACTGACTTGCAAATCTGTTATATTGTGAATTCCCATTTGCCTAAAGTCTAACACCTTTATCTTTATTATGCATGTTAGCAATCCAAGGAACAAATTAAATATTGACTCTAAATGACTAGATAAAGCATGTGTTCTTATTGGTCATTCAGTGAGCTTCAGGGTATGATGGTTGTTTTGTTAAATGACAGGCAACTTGATGACTAAAAGCCAAAAAGTGTCATGGACTCTACATACAAAAATTTTATGCAGGGATCTGGGTAAAAACTAGACAAGTTCCAGTTTATTACAAATCAAATCAACCATCAAAATGTCCTGTTATTACCTCATTAGTAGCTAACATTTATTTTGCCAGAACAGAAGAAAATCAGTTGATTCATGCTTACAAAAATTCTTTTTTCTATTCTTATTATTCCTGGCTAACCTTGCACACATTATACACACTTCCCCCCCCCCCTGGCATTTAAAAGACAAATAATTAAATTACTGCCATGTTCTTTTTCACTGAACTGACGTTATGTATTTCTTTCCATATGAATAAATGATTTATTTCTGTTTTTTACTTTCACTTTTTACCAAATCTTTATTATTGATTTATTAAACTTATGCATTAAAGAAAATACACCGAGACTGAAGGATGCTGATGTATATGTTTTAATGGGTTTTCATTGTGATAGCATAGCTAATGTATATTTTTCTAGCAAAAAATATTTTATACAACCTATTTGTATAGGTATATGTGTGTGTAATAAAATATATGAAATAAATGATTTGTGGTATTGCCAGCTTTTACTATTTCTTGATGATCTGATGATTGGATTTGGATTTTCTCTTATTTATTAAAAGAACATTTTTGCAGTCTATGTACTTGCGAATGCTTCCCTTCATGCACAAGCCCTGTTTTTTTTTTACTGAGTCTAAGAATGATAATAGGAACAAAAAGCAAGAGGGAGGATTAAAAGATGGAACTACACAAACAGTATTACTTAGAGGTGTGTGTGTGTGATAGAGAAAGACTTACTAACCAGTTTGCTTTAAAACCTTCACTGGGCTTTACTGTTTCCTAAAGACAGATAGTATAAAAAGAGTGAGCTTATTTTGTGCAATCATAGTTGTACTGTAAAGTATGTTTTGGTTAGCAAAATTAATAGAGACAGGGACATGTTGAATAAATGTATACGTTACCTATACATTTCTCACTGAACATACTTATCCCCCATATAATTACTTTTTATATCTATATATTTATGGACATTTTCAGTTTTTAATGAAAGCAGAGGACAACAAATGGAAATAAGTTTCAAGAATCCGAAGCACATATATGTCGGCACACTTCCCACTACACCACAATGAGGGCAAATTTTAATCAATGTTATTAATTATGATACACTGTTCCAGCCATGACAGTGCCTCTGTGCACAGAGCTCCATGAAGACATGATGTGTTATGGTGAATTAAAAGAACTTGATTGTTTTGCACAAAGCCCTGACCTCAGCCCCACTGAACACTTCTGGGATGAAATAGAACACTAATTGCACCACAGACCTCCTTGACTGACATTAGTGCCTGATCTACACAATATATTATGCTATTATAGTAAATATATTACACATTAGTATTATAGGACTACAATAAAGACAAAATCTAAAATAGGTGGAATGGTCAGGTGAGTAAATTCTTATGCAAGATATAATTATCTGTAATTATAAATCACAAATGCTGCTGTAACAAAGAGCAAGCAGAGAAGAAGGTATAACAGGTTTTGCTGGTGATAGGGCAACAATACAAAAACAGGTTTAAACCCATGCTAACAAACAAACACCAAAGAACAAACTAGGGCTGAAACACAGAGGGTGTATAAATTTTCCACAGGGTGGATAAACACATATATGTTTTTCTGTCTTGTAAAGGCAAAAATAGGCATTTTACAATGAACATCTGCACATTTACTCTGTGCATAGAATCACATGAGGTGGGTAGGAAAATACCCAGAGGTGGGTAGGAAAAAAATAGTTTTAAGAGAAAGCTTAATTAATATACTCTTTTTAGTTTTAATAATTAGTTTTTATAATTATTATTTTTTAAAGCACGTTCATTACCAAAAAAATAATGGCTGAAAAGAGGGGAGGAATGAGAATATCAGTAGAAACAAAACACACATGGACACACATTCATTTTTGTACTCCAAGGAGTGAAATGAACAGTCAAACGTGACCAAAACAAGTTGACATATCAGCATACAGGAATTCCAGCTCCAACCTGTAAAAACATGTTAAGGGTGATTCTGCAAATATTGGCACATTAAACTGTAGTTTACTATAAAAACTCGCACACTGTTTTATTTAGTGGATTGTTAGTATTTTTTCTGGATTCAGAAATTTCCCTTTATTTAATCAGTTCCAGGGAAGTTATTAAATCACTATTTTAGTAGTCTTATCATTCCATACTTTATTACTGTTACTCAGGCAACTTTAAGCATTAATACTTTTATTGTACCTTGAGTCATTATTTGTATAGACTACTCTAGCGACCTTTAAATAGAGCGGGTCAAGAACTTTAGTTAATGTTTCCATTAAGTATCAGAATGGAGAAAACCATAACAACCATAAATATTGTTACTTTTGGGAATTTCAGAAACTACTAGGAATTTCATGCAAACAACATAAAAACATCTTTTGTGTATAGAGATTGCAGGCTGTAACAATAGTTAAGTAGATAAACTAAAAGATGAACACACAAGCCTATTAAGGTGAAAAGAAATGAGTTCTGTATATTATAAAGGATACACTGAAATAAACTTTTATTTGTTATTTTTAGACTTTTTATTTTAACACAACCATGTCATTAACTTAATAACAAAATATATATTTTTTGTCTTTTGCATCTGTAAAGACAAAAAGTGCAAAGTGTACAGGTGAGCAAACATTAATTCGTTCATTTATTCATTTATTTATTCATTTATTTTATCTATAATTTATTTTTCTTATCTTATATATAGCATGTCAGCCACTGTTTTCAAACTAGCACCGTGCTTACTTGTGCATTTGCTAATATAAACACAGAGGGCTTATCTGTAAGCAGAGAATAAATGATGAAGATGAGACTAAAGATGATGATAATTAAAGGATTATTATATGACAAAAAAAACGTTTTAGTTGTTAAATCCGGATTATTTTTATTTGATTGATTATGTGCAGGATGAATTAGTGGTAATAGTCCAATTAATAATAAGTTTACTGGGAAACAGGTTGGCACGGGTAGCACCTGCAGCAGCATGTATTACGTGGGCTTTAGCAGGTGACAATCCGCTACTTTAAATATGAAGATTGTATTTTCAAGATCATATCGTGTCTTTTGAGGTAAAGATTGATATTCTAATAAAGTGTAAGCACTTTGATTTAAAAAATTAAAAATGTGTTATTAAATATGTTTGTGACTACTTTTCATTTTAAATATGTATTTTGGTAGCAATGTTATATTAACAAAATAATCTTTTAGAAAGGCCACATGTTCTAATTTTTGTCCCTTCCTGTCCCACCGCCTCTCTCTCTAAACCCCACCCCCATTTCATCTCTTTCTGTTCTATAAAAAAAGGCAAAATGGCCCAAAAATTATCTTTAGATAAAAAAACATGTATGTATATATATATATATATATATATATATATATATATATATATATATATATATATATATATATATATATATATTATATTTTAGAGCGATAGAGATGTGTGTGTGTTTTGAATGGAAAATGCTTCAATATGTCGCTACAGTTTATTAAATATAGGTTTGCTGATGGATTTAGTGGTAGCCTGCTATAAGTTTAAGCATATTTACATGTATCTCAGTACAATTTCAAGCAAAAAAAGGTTAATAAGCTATCATACATGTTACTTTGTAAATGGTAAAACTAGTCTAGCACTACCCACAGTATATTGTAGATAGGCATTAAATAAACACCCAGATGGTTGAGTTCATGGTTTTAATTTAGCAATTCAAGACAGAAGACATTTTCATATTGCAGTCACATATTTGGCCTTCGGATTACTAATGGAAGCTTTTTAGGTTCTTTCTTTTCAAGCCAACAAGCTTAAAAAGTGGCAAAAGGCTTCTGTATTAACATTACATAAGAGGGTTAAAAAGCAAAAAAAGCACCATTACACTACATTCCTATCGAGTGGAATCGCTCATAAATGAGTTATTTACAGGTCACAGCATAATATTTAACGTTCAACGTTTTATGTTCATTGCTTCTAAGAAGTGTATCTATTTGATTATATTAGCAGAAGGTGATTTAGAGTTTTAACAGGTCTGCAGGTAATGTAGTTGGAGAACTATACTGTCAGGTGTAAGCCAATTTTATGTTACTTTATGTAAACATAGCAAAAAATACAAATAATAATTACAGGTTCCAACATAGACTTTCAGCTAGGAGACAGATACCAATGCTAATGCATCTATGCATTTAAGACAAGCCAACATGCAGACTGTACAAAAAAAACACAAGTCTCAGTAACACAAAAAAGTTTGATATGCATGTGCTTAAAACTTCACCTTGCCAACACTTGTACTTTGTAAGTACTGTTATGAGAGTGGCAGACCCACTGCTAACATTTTTTGCTGGAAATAATAAAGTTGGAAACAATACAAAGAAAAAAGATGGCAGTTTTTGGTGATAACTGTATAAGCATCAATTGTGTAATCAACAAACAGAATGGTATGTGTGATGTGCTTAGAACAGTGTATGTACAGTATGCATGTGTTAATAGTGTACTATATCTACTATCTAACGTGTTGGTCTGTAACAGTATTCATGTGGAAGCGTGGTTTTTTTTTACAGTTGATAATATGTGTGTGTGAGATTCATGTTTAATAGTGTATCAAGACTTATTTGCTTTCGAAACTTAAGGTGCATGTGTCTCTAGCAGAGCTTTAATTCGTTTATATATTGGCTCGCACACTTTTTGATAGGCCTGCGCTGTAAGGTGGAGATAGTCGTATAGGTCCTGGTGAGAAATGGAGCCATCTGACTGGACAAATCCGGGATCCACATCCAGAAAGGAAGCATAAGAGAGGGAAGCCAGTTCAGCCTGCACTAAGGTGTTTATTCTTGCGTTACGCTCTCGGAGTGGATTCAGACTCTTCCCTCTAGGCAAAACACCCTAATACAAATAACGGATAAAACCAAAAACAAACATATACATTCAGTTTTCAATTAACAAAATGACAAAATAGTAACGACTTTTGTACACTACTAACTAACAATTGAGTGTCCCGTTATGAGAAGTGTTTTCTACACTTGTCTATTTCTAGTTTCCTCCCACCACCCAATACATTGTGACATTGCACTTAGTTGTGCAGAGAAGGAGGCTGTGTGTAACATAAATCAGGTTTATTTACTTGAAACAGTAAAGATAATAAATTCCACAAAGGTTTTCACCCGTCACCAACGAAATGTGTTAAAACATGTTTTATCACAGAAACAAAATGTAAGGCAAGAAAACAAATAGATTATGTGTCAGAAAACACATATTATTGGATGTGTTTTCTGACAGCAGAAGTACAAAAGCCCAGTAGTGCAAATAGAACTGCTGCTGGTCCGGGAAATATGTTTTAGCTGTCCTCTGTTGGTTAGGAGCATTTTTATCGTGTTTTGACTTAATTTTAAGGTCCAAATTCGGTCCTGGAGGTTCGGTGTCCTAACCAATACACCTGAACCGGCTAATCGAGGTCTTGCTAATTATACTTGAAACTTACACGTAGGTGTGTTGAGGCTAGTTAAACTCTGTAGGACGCTGCCCCTTCAGCACCGAGTCTGATGACCCCTGATCATTTTTGTTGTGTTGTAAATTTGTTTGTTTTTTTAAATTTTGTTACGTTGTGAATTGTTTTCGTTGCGTTTCGGTTTGTTTCCGTTGCGTTGTGAATGTATGTAAACATGTTTACTGGGCCATCATAGAAAAAGATTCTGAACTATGTAGCAGCATTACAGGTAAGAAAGAATGTCTGACTGCCATTTAATGCAACCAGTTACTTTGCTTCAGTGTCATGTTAGGGTGTTAACATATAAACTTAATGTCTGTTATAGAACAGACTGGCATGCAACCATACATATATAATTTGGAAAATAGTCATTAAGTCATTAAGTCATTAAGTCAATTCAACCAATCAGATTCAACCAATCGGACATTTTGTGTTCCATATGACAGTTTATGGCATGGTATCTGAGACTATACAATATTTAAGAAATAAATAACTAAATAATAACTTAACAACAGTAAGTATAGTTTGATTCAGACTGTGATGTAGGTGTAAAAATAGAAAAGAAGCAAGAGGATAAACTGACCAGTACAAGTATGTGAGTTTGTGAAAGGTGCTTGTTGATCACATTAACGATGGCCATGATGCCTTCACAGATCTGCTTGGGAGTGTGGCCGTGATTATTAGTGCCCACCCACAACACTACCACCTGAATATTGAGGGGGAAAAAGCCTAAATTTTCACAAATGTCTCTAAAACATTTATGGTTAGCACATTAAGAAAAATATACAGAACTATACACAAAAATCTGCAGATGACAAACCACTTATAACACAAACTGCTTATTGAACATTCATTAAGTATGACCCAATTGTCCGACATCTTAGCCATGTCGCAGCTGAAAGACTGTACCTTGGGGCAGATATGGTCCAGTTCTCCATTACTGAGTCTCCACAGGACATGCTGTGTTGCATCACCACCAATCCCAAAATTCAGAGAATGGAGCGGGGAGAACAGCTTTCTCCACACCTGTCAAAAATCAACAAATAATAATAATAATAATGATGATTATAATCACTGCTTTTTGATTTTATTCATAAATGCTTTTTAAAATTGGAAGTAAAATGGTGTATAAATATGGTGGTAAATATATAGCCAGACCTTCAGACTTTCTGCAAAAGGTCTTGGTTACATAACAGCTTTAATTAGCTTGCATGTTAAGCATGACTTTTTTTTATTTTTGTGTGTCACATGCATTTAACTTTCTGTGGGCAGGGCTTCTGAGGCTGGGACTAACTAGACACTGACCAGCTATGAACATTCTTACTGAACTGCTGCTGATAAGCTGCTTTAATCAGCCAAGTAAACTACTACCAACTAGAATACCGTGATGAGGTTTGTCTAAATCCTCATCTTATTGATTGCTGTTGTCATCAGGTGCACAAATCCCACCAAAGCCTTACAAACTGCACAGACAATTATCCCAATTAACTGTTCCATCTTAAACAATACAAGTGGAGGGGTAAATTATCAAATGTGTGCCCTAAAACCTTCCCTTTAGACACATATCAATGTGCAACAACAAAAATAGGTGTAATTGTAGACAGATGTACTGTAGGTGTTAACTTGACTTATTTGCTGATGAAAAAAAATCTATTAGTAATAATTTAATCAATTGTAAATAATAAATAAGTAAATTTTACTATTGAATAGCACATTTACTTATGTTTATCCTTAGACTACCATGTGGTGTAGGTTTTATGAATGTCACATGACCCATCAAATTATTATTAAAATTGGATTTCAATTATACATAATGATTTTAAATGGTAGGATAAAGCACATGTAAAAGTTCCCTCACTCAGCAAAATACATTAATGTATATTTAATGCCTAGATATTAAATTGATTCCTTAGTACAGTTGTTTTTTTAATGGGTTTTTTTCTTTAATTGTGCATTATTACATCTAGACTGCCGGTGGATAGGTCAAATGTCTTATCTGTCAATGCTTGTTCATTTTACACTGTGTTAAATGTCCAAATTACCCATTCAGGTCCACCAGGGATGGACTTGCCATTTTTCCATCTGAGCCTAAATGTACCTTTAAAATTTTTATCTGATTGGCACATAAAACTCTTATCAGCCGGTTCTTTTTTTTCTGATTAATTAGTTGAGCGATGCGGTCTTTGCGGCGGAGTAATGTATTTGTCAAAAAAGTTTTGTCCCCCGCCAGACAGACCGTCCCATGAGGCATTTAATCAGCAGTCCATTGGGTCAATCAAGTCTAATCAAATCTTCAAAAAACTCCACTTTTGGGTACTATTTTTATATTTGGTATTTTATTACTGTTACTAACTGTAGTATTACATTTTCCTTCCAGTGTATGTTAATGCATTCAGGAGGCATGGCTTTGGATGGCCAGGATAGGGTGTACACTTTCAGGCTACAGCTAGCATTTTCCAAGATGCTGCACTTTATCTACACTTTATTTTTGGCTAATCCATTCTAATTACACTTTCTGGTTTGAATCCGATAGTTAAATTAATAAAGGAATACTTTAAAATCCACTACCCAAGACATCAGTCTTAATGTTCTTAGTTCTATCATCAAATGTAATAATTCTTTTTCTATTTTTATTTGCAAGATTAGTCAAGCACTAAAATAAGATGTCATCATGCTAATGCCTCTGACAAAAAAAATCCATGATACGTGCCACTACCTGAGTGAAGTACCTCTTTAAAAATTGCACAGCATAATCTCAGGTTCTATTATCACACACACACACACACTTTTTTAAGGGCCACAAATTTGGCTAAATACACTTTATGGACCTGGAGGTCTGGAATATAGTCAGTGTTCTAGTGATGCTCAAGCCTCTCTCACTCTAGCTCTTTTACACAAAAAATAACTGCGCTATGTTTTCCTGGATCAGTGTTTGAGAATATAATGCCATAATATACAAAGACTTTCTAGGAAGACACAGTTCTTCAAATGTGCTGGTAAGGTGTCCACAAATGTATTATTTACAAATATTAATACTTTTATGTCAAATACTGTTTTTTTTTTACTCAGAATTGACACAACACAAAGGTATTTACAATCCTCTGCAACAGTGCCGTAACAAAGACCAAAAATTTTATTTCAAATTCTGGTATTATCTAGTTAATAGCTGATAAAAGTCGTCCTGGTAATAATAATAATTATACAAAATTTCTCCTACAGTGTAAACCACAAAATATCATTGATTTTCTATTATTAGTTAGATAGAATTAATAGAATTAAAGGCAATTAATTATTCTATTATTATAGTAAACTACATCAGTAACACAATGTGCACTTTTTTTTTCAATCATGATTACAATTGTATGTGTAACTGAACCAAATGAATAAAATAATACCTCAAACTCATGCATTAGTTGGACAAGAGAGTCTCCAACGAAGAGCACGTCCGGTTCCTTTCCTTTACTGTCAGATACAAAACGATTGTGCTGTACAGAAGAAACAGACGATCATCATCAAAAAAATAAACATAAATAAAAAATAAACAGATTTAGTTACAGAACATAGTATGCCAATTACAGAATGCATTTGAAGCAAACTCACCAGGGATATCCATCGTCCATCACCATGTATGTCATTACAGGGGGTGGGGATGGCTGCAGGATTGCTGTCTTCGCTGCTCATTACTGTCAAAAAAAAGAAATATTAGTGAAAATATAACACAATTGACATTTTATTATTTCTTTCTAGTCTGCGATATACCGTGTATAATGATCACTCAAATTTTTTAAGATAATGTAATTTTTCAAAGCTATTTCTTAATTTTTTTTATTATACATTTATTTATAAATGATATGAAACTAAACTGTTATTAAATACTTAACTTTATTTGAATTTATGTAAGACATATTCCTTGAATTATTTTTGAAAGCAATTAAAATGATTATTCTACAAAGCCAAAACATTTATAGGAGTCAGATTTTTATAAGTATCTGCAAAACATTACTTCTGTTGGCTATATATTGACTTTAGTCAAATTATTTAAACTACTTTCCAAAAACAAATTTGCAGAAATAAATCTAATAAATTAAGAATGACAAATTATATACAACCTTTAAAACTATTTCCAAACCCTATTAGATCTTTTCAGTTGTTAGATTCTTGATTAAAAGAATTCTCGCCATGCCTAGAAATCATTAACACAGCATAATGTTTACGCTATAATTTTTGCAGAGTTCTATGTGTATGTATGTATGTATGTATATATATATATGTGTGTGTGTGTGTGTGTGTATATGTATAAGCATATATATATATATATGTATAAGCATATATATATATATATATATATATATTATATTATATATTATATTATATGTACATACATATATACATATACATATTTATACATTTATACGTATATACATATATAAATGAATGAAGTCATCTGGATCACTGGTTGGCTTCAGCGCTGTTGTTAAACCCAGCAGGGCGTGTATACCATAAGCTAAACGTGCTAAAGCTTTTTGCAAAGACGTGTTTCCAGTTATTTTCAGGTAATGAACTGCTTATTTAAATTAATTAAAAGATAACGTAGAAGTTACAAATAATAAGACTGTCTGTAATTAAACAAAGCTTGCAGTTGTGTATTAAGGGCGTTCATGCAGATATCGCGTCTGGAGATTTCCAGATGTTTATGGAAAGATATAAATTAGGCCTTTAATTCAGGACATGTTATTCCTTTTAGTGCATATTTAATTTTTTTCGAGCGTCAATAACACTACTGTAACACAGTTCAATCCGCGATTAGCATGAGGGGGAATATAAAAAGAAAGTAAATAAATACAGCAATGTTTCTTACCTATCACTCGCTTCCGCAAACTAGCGACGCGCCAAATGCAGGAAGTGACGTAGCACCAAGTTTATCGAGACTCGGGCAACAGAGCGTTATTTGCGGCATAAACGGTATGACTAAACAAGAACAAAGGTGTATTTAAACACGTATATTAACAAAGTAGAATAAGCACAACTTCTTTGTAATGTCAAGATCAGGATCTGATATCTGATCAGTGGAATCTCCGTTACAAGCGCATACGTCACTACGTCATTTTAGCCTAACTTTCAGTTTATTTATACTTTAAATACACTGCTCAAAAAAATAAAAGGAACACTACAATAACACATCCTAGATCTGAATGAATGAAATATTCTTATTAAATACTTTGTTCTTTACATAGTTGAATGTGCTGACAACAAAATCACACAAAAATTATCAATGAAAATCAAATTTCTTAACCCATGGAGGTCTGGATTTGGAGTCACACTCAAAATTGAAGTGGAAAAACACACTACAGGCTGATCCAACTTTGATGTAATGTCCTTAAAACAAGTCAAAATGAGGCTCAGTAGTGTGTGTGTGGCCTCCACGTGCCTGTATGACCTCCCTACAACGCCTGGGCATGCTCCTGATGAGGTGGCGGATGGTCTCCTCTTCTGTGGTGCAACGTGGCGTTGGTGGATGGAGCGAGACATGATGTCCCAGATGTGCTCAAATGGATTCAGGTCTGGGGAACGGGCGGGCCAGTCCATGTCTTGCAGGAACTGCTGACACACTCCAGCCACATGAGGTCTAGCATTGTCTTGCATTAGGAGGAGCCCAGGGGCAACCGCACCGGCATATGGTCTCACAAGGGGTCTGCGGATCTCATCTCGGTACCTAATGGCAGTCAGGCTACCTCTGGTGAGCACATGGAGGGCTGTGCGGCCATCCAAAGAAATGCCACCCCACACCATTACTGACCCACTGCCAAACCGGTCATGCTGGAGGATGTTGCAGGCAGCAGAACGTTCTCCATGGCGTCTCCAGACTCTGTCATGTCTGGCACGTGTGCTCAGTGTGAACCTGCTTTCATCTGTGAAGAGCACAGGGCGGCAGTGGCGAATTTGCCAATCTTGGTGTTCTCTGGCAAATGCCAAACGTCCTGCACGGTGTTGGGCTGTAAGCACAACATCCACCTGTGGACGTCGGGCCCTCATACCACCCTCATGGAGTCTGTTTCTGACCGTTTGAGCAGACACATGCACATTTGTGGCCTGCTGGAGGTCATTTTGCAGGGCTCTGGCAGTGCTCCTCCTGTTCCTCCTTGCACAAAGGCAGAGGTAGCGGTCCTGCTGCTGGGTTGTTGCCTTCCTACGGCCTCCTCCACGTCTCCTGATGTACTGGCCTGTGTCCTGGTATCGCTTCATGCTCTGGAAACTACGCTCACAGACACAGCAAACATTCTTGCCACAGCTCGCATTGATGTGCCATCCTGGATGAGCTGCACTACCTGAGCCACTTGTGTGGGTTGTAGACTCCGTCTCAAGCTACCACTAAAGTGAAAGCACCGCCAGCATTCAAAAGTGACCAAAACATCAACCAGAAAGCATAGGAACTGAGAAGTGGTCTGTGGTCACCACCTGCAGAACCACTCCTTTATTGGGGGTGTCTTGCTAATTGCCTATAATTTCCACCTGTTGTCTATTCCATTTGCACAACAGCATGTGAAATTGATTGTCAATCAGTGTTGCTTCCTAAGTGGGCAGTTTGATTTCACAGAAGTGTGATCGACTTGGAGTTACATTGTGTTGTTTAAGTGTAATTTTGACACACATCACACAGGCAGTGATATGCTTTAATCTATATATGCGCCATTAACTGTATTCGGTCGATAGATAGATAGATATTAATACAATTAATACTATTATAATAATAATAAGCTCTAATAAACTATATAGATTTTACAGTATACACACTCACACAGAATATGGTATTATCAGAATATGGTAATATCATATGGTAATATCAGGTCTTATTTTTAAATTATGTCGAATTGATTTTTAATTATAATTAGCATGCAACTGAAATGTTTATGTTAAAGGAAACATTACAACGGTAGGCCTAGTGCTTCTCATAAACAGTTTTAGAAAAACAAATCCCTGATGATTTATTAGTTCTTTTATTAAACCTGTCTTGTTTGGTTGGTCACTGGCTATTAATGTAGACTGTGTAGTAGATTGTCCCAAAGCATATTTCCACAGATTTTACCACTTGAACTTTTTCACATTTTCTCACCTTACAACCACCAACTTAAATTATATTATTGAGATTTTATGTAAGAGACTTATACAAAGTAGCATATAATTGTGAAGTGGAACAAAAATGATATAAGGTTTTCAAAATCATAAGCAAATAGAGATCTAAAAAGTGTGGTGTGCATTTGTATTACACCCCCTGTTTTCTGATACCCCTAAATAAAATCCAGTGCAGTCAATTGCTCTCACAAGTCACCTAATCAGTTGACCGAATCCACCTGTGTGTAATTTAGTGTCAGTTTAAATACACCTATTCTGTGAAGGACTCAGTGGTTTGTTAGAGAACATTATTGAACAAACAGCATCATGAAGACCAAAGAGCTCACCAGACAGGTCAGAAATAAAGTTGTGAAGTTTAAAGCAGGGTTAGGTTATAAAAAAATATCCCAAGCTTTGAATATCTCAGGGAGCACTGTTTAATCCATCATCCAAAAATGGAAAAACGATGCCATCTGCAAGCCTACCAAGACATGGCCGTCCACCTAAACTGACAGACCGAGCAAGGAGAGCACTGGTCAGAGAAGCAGCCAAGGGGCTCATGATCGCTCTGGAGCAGCTGCAGAAATCCACAGCTCTTGTAGGAGAATCTGTCCACAGGACAACTAATGTACTCCACAAATCTGGCCTTTATAGAAGAAGGGCAAGAAGTAAACTAAATTGAACTTTTTGGTCTAAATGTGAAGCCTTATGTGTGGCAAAAAAGTAAGACTGCTCATCACCCCTAACACACCATCTCCATTGTGAAACATGGTGGTGGCAGCATCATTCTCTGGGGATGCTTTTCTTCAGCAGGGACAGGGAAGCTGGTCAGAGTTGATAGGTGGATGGATGGAGTTAAATACAGGGCAATCCTGGAAGAAAACTGAGAGGCTGCAAAAGACTTGAGACTGGAAAGAGAATATTTATGTGTTAGAATGACCCAGTCAAAGTCCAGACCTAAATCCCATTGAGCGTCTGTGGCAAAACATGAAAATTGCTGTTCAAGAGAACTCACGCTAAATAAGTCTTTATAAAGAATGCAATTGGGTGTCAACCTGGAGCAGCTGTGCAAACAATTGATTTTATGTTCTCTAACAAACCACTGAGTCCTTCACAGAATAGGTGTATTTAATCTGAGACTAAATTACACACAGGTGGACTCTAGTACTGATTAGGTGACTTATGCATTGAATTTTATTTAGAGGTATCAGAGAACAGGGGGCTGAATACAAATACACACCACACTTTTCAGATTTTTATTTTGAAAACCGTACATCATTTTTATTCTACTTTACAATTGTGTGCTACTTTGTGTTGGTTTGTGTTCTAACATATAATACATTTAAGGTGACAAAAATGTGGAAAAGTTTGTGGGTGTGAATACTTTTTCATAGCTTTGTAACTATAAAGTGGTAGCGCAGTGGTTAAATTGTTGGACTCTTAACTTGAGGACCTGGGTTCCATTCCCAGCTCGGGCACCACTGCTGGGCACCTGAGCAAGGCCCTTAACCCTCAGTTTTATAACAAGGAATATTGTTTGGCGCTCTGGATAAGAGCGTCTGCCAAATGTAAATATATATAAATTAACAGGCAGCCAGAAGATGGCGCTGTGGGCTAAACGTTGCCAGAATTCCTATAACATAACATTTGTTTTTTTTATTGTATTAAAATTATAACTTCGGTTCATTATAACAGCCGATTTTTGGAATATATATTTTAGCATTTTATTTAAAGCACAGTCTGTTCATTATTTTATATACTTTAATAAATGCTCTCTATATAAAGCCTATTAAGAATATTACTGAGGGTTTTGTTCCGAAAAAGTGTAATGTTTAATTAAACTATGTACTAAGAATAGAAAATGATTAGCGTATGGTAATGAACTAATCCACTGCCGGAACGACTAATTATGCTTTATGTAGTTATTTCGGGTAATTATTTTTTTTAATGGCTTTACAGACACATAGAAGTGAATTACTACTTAACAATAATTGTATTAAACATTTGACATTAGTTAAACAAATATTTATTAGTCAATATTTCTCTCATTTATGGTAATATTTATTGGGAAAACAGTTTCGACGGCGTTGCCAGGCGACCCGTTTAACGGGCGGTTTAACGACAATTAACGCTGTGTTTGGCAATACCTGCTAGTCAAGAAGCTTCATCAGAGGTAGGACAACACCTACTAACTAAAAAAAAGGCAGAAATTATTATTAATCATTTATTTTAAATCCTTTCAGATGATGCTGAAAGTCGAATCTATCCGGACTAAAAATTTGCTAGCTTAAAAAAAGTTTCCTAGCAGCGACTATTGGCGTTTTTTCGAAATTTATTATAAAACGGCTGGTCCCTGGCTATATATCCAAACTGAGCCTGTACGAATACTTAATTAATCGTTAAATACTAACGTTAATTACTAACGTTAATTACTAATGGCTAACACAAAATTGATAAAGAAATGCATTTATTGTAGAGAAAAAGTTAAACACACTGCACAAAGGGCATAGATGGTCTCAGAGACGCCATGATTGGAGTTCAAAACGTAGTGCACAGGCTGTACAAATGGATGTTATAGGGGGAAAAGTGTTTGACTATGGGATGCAGATGATTTTTAGTCATCTAACATTTAGATAATTGTGTGTTCTCAGCCAAATTTCTCGTATTCGTGTCTTTTAATAGGATGCTCAGTATGAGGCACCACAGCAAAAGAGCTTTGACTGACAAACAAAATGTCCTAAACAAGCAGAACAGCACCAGGAGGTCCAAAGTACAACCCTGCAGCACAGGTATTTCTGTTCCTTACCACAGTTTGGTTAGTAGTAAAAATGAAACAACCAAGCATTATACCGTGCCTCACAAGATGAAGCGCCTCAAAACCATAAAAGAAAGAAATCAAATTCGAAGGCAAACTAGCAACAGGTTCAATCAACACTGTGATGGAAAAAGTAAAGATAAACGACGATGCAGTGACTATCAGGATTGCCAGTGCAGTTGCTCAATGCATTTTTCCAGAAAAGAAAAGCCAGTTGCTAAGCCATTTCCTGCACAAAAGCCAAGCATTATAACCGAAGGACGGCTAACATCTATTAGAGGTCTCTTCAGCCATGAGGTGAGATCAGTTGACATTGAAAGACTGGTAAAGGAAAAGAAAGATCAAATGCACATAGAAAAAATTAAGGGAAGACAGACCACTGCTAGTAATTCCCCGACTTCCTGTGTAGTTCCCCATTCAACACCCCTTGTGGTCATTTCCGAAACAAGTGAGGAAGGCATTTCTGCATGTGCAAATAAAGAACAGAAATCGTTAACAGCAGATCCTTTACAGTCTCGTTTACACGACACTATGCACAGTGCAGACAATAATTACAGTTCTACACAGACTCCGAAAGCTACAGACAACACAAGTCTACCAGATCAGAAGGGGATGCAGGAAGCTGTAATTATGTCCCCATCAGAAAATCATCCTGTTCAGAAGTCTTTTCCAGCATCCTTTAAGATCAGCCAGGTGGACCATACAGTCAATTCAAAAAACAAAAACACACAAAACAAAACAAATAAAATAACAGCTGCTGTTGGTGCGAACAATGATTTTGTACATTCTGAAAGTCTTGTTACCCCTACTGGGTTAGAAGCTTTACATTTAGATGTGCCACAATTCGATTCGAGTCCTAACATCTTTCTGTTTTCCTCACCCACACTGGAGGGTGAAAAAAAAGTGCAAAAGGAGAAAAAAGTCATCAAAGAAAACCTGTTTTTTCATACAAAGAGGAAGCAATAAGTAGGCTCGCAGCCCGCCTTTGTGACACCCTAAATCCTTTTCCACCACCTCAGCGATACCCTCTGCTGACAGATTGTAGGAAAGTGCTCCTCCACCACCTACAGGAACGACATGGCTCTCAGCTTCAACACAGCCTACACAAAATACACTCGCAGCCGTGTGCACGGGGGCCGCATTTTTCACACACTGCAGAGAAAAAATATTCAGATAACACACAAATCAGTTTCGGCTATACAAGAAAACATGAAGATGATCAACAGAAGAAAACAATGGAATTTCAGACAGGTATGTAAGTGCTTATATTACATAAATGGCAGTAATCACAGTGTAATTGTAATATTTATAGAGCAATGCTTATTTATTGTTTTAGGTAAAAGCCCCCCAAACCACTGTCTTCGTGAGGGGTTTTCTGAGAATGCAAATAGCGGAGGAGCTTCTAAGAGGCAGAGGAAGCAAACTCAGGAGGTATACTCACTACAGGATTTTGTCACAAAACTCCAACGACCATGCCGAGATACGGTACGCTGTTAATGTTATATGCTTGCACTATTTGTACATTTGCTTTTTAATACAAACACATTGAGTTTTTTGCAAACTTTTGCATTAATAGCCTTCAATAAAACTGCGTAATGTTTATCAATAAACTCAACAAAGAAGATATTAGGTGTGAGAACTGTATCATTTTACAAGAATTTGATAGCACACACATCTTAACCTTTTCGAGTCTGTGATGACATTCTGGTTCATTCTATGTTTCTACCGACTACAAGACATGTTACACTAAAAGGATTCAACTCTTTTTCAAACCACTAACCCCTAAAGTTACAGCTATGTTATATGTCCTTTTGTGAAATTGGTACTGTGATTGGACAGTCTGTGCTTAGTATGTTTGTTTACAATCTATACTTTAAATCGGGTGACCAGACTCGGTCATGGTGGGTCGGTGTCCTGCAGAGTTTAGCTCCAACTCGCCTTAACACGCAAACCTGTAAGTTTCAAATATACCTAGCAAGAAGGTATTAATTAGCTAGCTCAGGTGTGTTTGTAATAAAAAGGTTTTTTTTAATTGTAATGTAACATATACTTTACAGCACAACTAAATTCTTCCTTTGCATATCCAATCTCAATAAGTTGGGGTGAGAGCGCAGAGTCAGCGCCTTGCTTAAATGGTCTTGCTCAAAGGGTGGGTGGCTGGTGGTGGGGCTTGAACCCAGGTCTTTCTGGTCTACAGATCAACTCGGCACCTTAACCATTTGAACCACCACTGCCCCTAAATTTGATTAGAGTTGAAGCTTAACTTTGCAACGCTTAACACCGACCTACCAGGACCAAGTCTGGTGACCCCTGCTCTAAAGTTTTTGGGCATTAAAAAAGTGAATAATACAGTTAATAATGCACCTTATTACATCTATGAATGTATTTTAAATGTTGCTTATAATGGATGTATCTGCGAATAGACTGGAAAAAATATCAACCAGAAAGAAGATCTAGTTGGATTTTACTTTGGGTCATACCTTAGGGAGGAAATGTAATTGTTTTGCTATTGGTATGTGGTAGTTAATAAAGCTTTATTCTCTTTGTCTGTAGTTAAGCCAGTGGAGCATAACGGCACAGTCTACAAAGCAGCATTGCAAATCCCAGACATTCTCCCTACACCAGGACTTCACTAAGTCTCAGACATCACCATGTTCTTATAGGTTAGACCAAATTTTGGAGCCCTTTTTCTCAGAGCCACAGAAACAAATAAAAACAGCCAGTGCTGAAAACAGAAGGAGAAACAGTACCGCACTTCCCCTGTTAGAACAGTGGAGAAATGACCCTGATTTAAATTTTCTCTTTCAAGAAGAAACTTCGCTGAAAACTCGTACATCATTAGGTCCTTTGGCAGAGTTAAGGAATCGATCTCCAAACTATGACAGTAAGAGGATAGTCGAAAGACAGCTCTTTGGTGCTTCCTCTTCTGTTTCATCATTCTTTCCTCCTGAAGGGTTTTGTTATGAACCTTACTATCGGTTTCCACATCCATCCAACTCTTTTAACAGGTCAGAAAAATCTATGATGAGTCTTTACACTCCACCAGATTTTGAAAAAAGGAACTATGATCTATCTCAACACTTGACTAGTCCTTATTTCAATTATAGGCCATAGGCTGACAACTACATCTAGCTACATATTTTACACGTAGTGTTTTTTTGTGGTGATGCAGAGACTTCAAGTGCCATCATTAGTTGTTAAAAAGATAGGAAGAAACGTGTGTGTTCTTTAAAAAAAACCTTTTTAAATGTGTACTTTAAGCTTGTCCTTTCAGCCTCTGTAATTTTAGTCTGAAATTTTGTCAGACATATCACAATTATGTATTGACAGCATAATAGAACAAATGAACATGCGCTCTAAAACCTGATGTAGAGAATATGTTATCTGTGGGTTCTTATGCCAGTAAATCAACTTTTTGTGTTTAATTTTTGATTGACTGCAGTACATTTGAATTTATGTTTTACATGTGCAATAATAATGCATATGTACCCGATATTAAAGTTATTGTCGAATTGAAACAAAAATGCCGATTTGTATGAAAGCACAGATTTATTTACATCTTTATTTCTTACAATTCTTTTGCTTGTGTCTAATTTTGCATTCTGTGTGATTTATTTTGTTTAACAAGATTAATATATGTATATATATATATATTGTTAATAAGTTTTAAGACCAGTGCAAGTGAATCATCACCTAATGAAATTGTTATTAATAAAAAATTGTATCACCTGTTTGCAGTCTTATACAAGCTTATTTAATTTAATGATTCTATAAAAAGAAAAAAATATCTTCAATATTTAACATACTGTAACTTAGTTTATTTGTAAAGCGCATTTAAACACAACTTGGTTGTCCAAGTGCATAGAAAATAATAAAAAGTAAAAATTTCAGAAAATAACAAATAAAAAAAATCTTCCCCTGTGGTATCCCGGAAAACCAACCCACTGATAGGAAAAGGCATTTATCAAGTCAGTACACATAGGGAGGTTAATTTTATTAACTAATTGTTAATTTTTTTTGGAGCCTACCAAATATATAGTGAAATACTTCTCTACAATTCAGGAGCCACTATATTAAATATGCTATCTACCAGTAACAAGTGTTATTTAATTAGATAAACATAAATTATAAATCTGTTGTTATGGCATTAGGTAATATGGCTCATCTTCCATTTGTCCCTGGTTTCTGAAACATTCCCTTTCTTCTGTTCTTGCATCATCTTTCTGTTGCGCATTTGGAACATTCTCTTCCATCTGTTCCTCATCTTGATCTCTACTGTTGCTGCTCCTTAGAGCTCTCCTAAGCTGCTTCCAGAACAGCTCCTGTGCTTTGCCAGGATCTGTACAGTCCAGCCCAGGCCACTGCAGATAAGTTTTTTTTAACATAACCTTTCTCATACGATGATAGACAGAGAGTTGTCGCTCATGGATGGACTCCAAAAAGACCAGTAAGAGAACGTCCTGCATCTCATCAAAAAGACGGTAACTGGCCAGTTGAATCTCTAGGGAGCACCACTCACTGCGGAGGAAGTTTTGGCTTACCACACACACTGTTTTGCGGCTGCTGTAAACCGCAGCCACTATGTTATCGACTATGTTGCGGCCTGGCTCAAAGTCCCGGTGGTGAAGGCAAAGTCGGAACCCACTCCCCTCAAGGTTTGGAAGTAGATTTTCCATCACCCATATCTCATCTGCTGAGTTGTAGGAGATAAAAGCATCATATGTGCATTTCTCTTCTTCTTCCCGAAGACGACGCCACTGCTCACCAAACCAAGAGCGGAAAACGTAGTAGCCATATTTAAATTTCCAGTAGAGCTTGATGTGAAGAAGTGGAATTACTGTTAGTAGCAGTGTTACCACATAACTAGAAGCAAAACAATACACAACAAATTCCGAGCATACATGGGTGCTAAAGTTGTAAAAGTTTGAATCTTTGACATCTGGACAGGCTAAGTTGTATAGATATACAAACTGGACTCTTTGGTTGTTTTTCATCCAATCCTGAAGCTCGCTATTGGGACAGTTGCAGCTGAGGTGGGTATTTCTGACATCTATATACTGTAGATTAGTCAGATTTTTCAGCAAGTTGATATCCAAAGTCTGCATTGCATTGCGGTTAAGATGTAATATTTTCAGATCTGTGAGATTACCAAACACCTCCTCTGAAAAAGACTCAATGCCCATGTTCTCAACTGTTAATTTCTCCAGCTTGTGGAGATTTTTAAAAATACCTGGCTTGAGTTGAGTTACCCCAATGCATGAGTCATCTAACGTTAAAAATGTTAGGTTTTTTAGGTCATCAAATGTCTCTGTGCTAAGAAAAGAGATATGATTGTTGCTGAGATAAAGACTTCTCAGAGATGTAAGTCCACGAAAAAATGCATAAGGTAAAAGGTTGATGCCATATGGCAGCTGTCCATCTAACTTCAAGTCAGTCAGCTTTGTTAAATTCACAAATGGGGAAAATACATGTTCGGTCATGTAGTGGATGAAATTGCCATGTAAATCCAGCACGTTTAGTGTGCGATGCAGGCTTCCTATCAGCTGACCATCAATTTCTACTAATCGATTGCGGTCCAGGTATAAATTATTCAAGCTGTCCAGCCCTGCAAATGCTAGGGGCATTAAATGTGTTATCATGTTCCCTCCTAAATCTAAGATGCTCAGGTTACTGAGGGAGTAGAAGGTGTTATCAAATATGACGGAAATTTTATTATTGCGTAAATTAAGTTTCTGAAGCCTGTGGAGATCCTCAAAACTCTCGTTATAAAGATCAGTCAGAAGGTTGTTGTCCAGACGAAGTGTAATGAGGTCTTTAAGTCCATGCAGCGCTTTGCGATCTAAGTAAGCAATTATGTTTATATTCAATCGAAGAGTTATCAGATTCGGCATATGACTGAAGGCAAAGGAATTCACTTGAAGAATGCGATTGTAGCGCAAGCTCAGTTCCTTTAGGTGAGGAAGTTTTCTGTGATTTTTGCAATTTATTAGCGAAGTAAAGTGGTTGTGTTCAATGTTTAGTTTCATAAGATGTTTTTGTCTCTTGAGGAATTGCAAACAGCTTACGTGTTTCATCTGATTGAATGAAAGGTCCAGTAGGTTAGTTATAGGGGGGCAGTTAGATAATGTCTCATTTTTCAGATATTTTAGATCATTGCTTTGAAGGATCATCTTTTCAATATGTTTTGTTTGGGTAGTGTGACAGTTGTTTGCACAATGAAATTACCATTTGGGAATCTCTTAATCCCAAATCCGAGAAGTCTACATGCCAAGGAATCACATTTGTATGATTAAGGAGCATTACTATAGAAATGTTGGTCGAACGCAGACGCAGGTATGTCAAACTGCTTAGGTTCATACCAAAAAAAGCCTGGGTTGACAGGTAACTATTATAAGAGAGATCCAGCACTTTGACACTAGATAGAAAGTTATTTGTGCATTCCAGGGTGGTCAGCATGTTATTACTAAGGTAAAGATGGGAAAGTGACTGTGGAAGATTGGCTGACTGCTGCAAAGTGGTAAGTCTGTTGAAGGAAATGTCAAGTGTTTTCAGCACTTTCAGGTTTGATATGGACTGCACCACCACTGAAAAGTCTTTTAATTGGTTCTTACGTAAATCCAGAGTCTGTAATTTAGACAAATTAAAGAATATATCAGGAGATACATTTGTCAGTCTGTTGTCCGCCAGAAACAAAGTGTTGAGGTTCTGGAGGTTCTGGAAAATGGACAAATTAAGATAAACCAACTCATTGCTGGACAGGTTCAGTGTGTGAAGATATTGTAGATTAGCAAAGGCATATTTGTCAATGTGCCTAATTCGATTGTTGTTCAGTAGCAGAACTTCGAGCTTTGGCAGGCTAGTGAAGCTGTTAGAAGGAATGTTGACAAGTTTGCAGTAGGAAATGGAAATGTTTGTAGATGAGTTAAATATATCACCCACAATGTCATGTACATTCTGAGCTTGGCGTTTATTGCATTTGAAGGTTGTATGGTTTGAGTCTGGACTTTCGATGCAGTTCCTGAAACTGTAGCCCTTGCTGAAGTGAAACATTAAAATGATTACTGTGACTGAGATCAGCGCTTGATTCTTGTTTCGTGCCATAACTTGTGGAGCTGTTTTCATCTTAATACGTCTTTAAAAAAAAGCTGGAACATTTTATAATATGGAAGATCTGGATTCTCTGGGCTTTTCGTCAACCACCCTTATCTGAAATGAAATTAGGAACAAACAATTGTTAGTCTATTTCCTTGTAACCATACTTAATTAGAACACACCAGAGAAGGAAAATACAGTGCCTTGAAAAAATATTCATACCGCTTGAATTTTTTTTTACATTTTGTCAGCTAACAACCACAAACTATATGTATTTTATTGAGATTTTATGTAATAGACCAACACAAAGAATCACAAAATTAAAATTAAGTGAAACAAAAATAGTTTTTGTGTTTTTTTTTAATTATAAGCAAATAAAAATCTAAAATGTATGGAACTCACCAGACAGGTCATAGATAAAGTTGTGGAGAAGTTCAAAGCAGGATAAGGTTATAAAAAAAAAATCCCAAGCTTTGAACATCTCAATGAGCAGTGTTCAATCTATCATCCAAAAATGAAAAAAGTATGCCACAATTGCAAACCTAGCAACACATGGCCGCCCACCTAGACAGACGATATTTTTAGCCATTTGTTTTCCTTTATAAATTTGGTTTTATTTTTAAATATAGCAATATGTATTGTATTGCAATAAATCATGATATATTGTATTGTGACCCATGTATGATATGTATTGTATTGTGAGGGCCCCTGCCAATACAAAGCCTCTAATTGCCATGTTTTTCTTTTCAGTCTAAACCTTTAATTACTGATTCAAATAAAATAGTGACAGTGTTTTTTTTTATTTTAAATCAAGGCTCTGCAACCAATTAGAAAAAAACATTTTTTAAAGAAAAAATTATTAAGTATTTGCACCCTTACAGTTATTCAGGTCTCCACACTTAATCCATGGTAAATATGATGAGCTGCACGGAGTAGTTACTCAGCTTGGGGTACCTGTTTGAAATTACAAGTAATTGATCATTTATGTCTCTAATAAATAACTTGTTATAAATAGTTTACATTAAAAGTGTCATCTGTTTTGACAAGGACACTGTATTCTACAGATAAGCAAAAACGCTTTTAACCCCTTTAACCCCCAGTGTAAACTTGTGAAACAAACATTAGCAATACTCAAACCTTTTTAAATGCATTGTCATTATTTAAATAAATAATAAATGAACACTGTACAATTATGGCAAAAAAACTTACCAAAATTGGACAATTGAAAGCTCCAGAAAACGTATCCTGGTCTACTCAATCTGGATTTTGGTTGAGGCACACTGAGCGTAGGTTCAGAACTTAAAATAAATAACATAATTTAGTCTACACAACCTGATAAAAGAGCACCTGTTAATAACAAAAAATAATAATCAATCAAATGCCACGACACAAATGTCATCTTTAAGTATAATTGCTGGCCATTTTTGCTTTAAAGTTTTCATGTAACATCATCTAGTGACTTTTTCCAACATGAAAATACACCAGGTCACAAAGCAAAGCTTGTTTCATGAGCATGACAACAAGTTCAGAGTTTTTCCGTGGTCATTCCAGACACCTGATCTGAATGTTACAAACCCTTCTGGGTGAGTTGGAGCAGAAAAAATCTTAATGCAGTCCACATGGAGCAAAAGCACAATAGCGTGTATTCGTAGCCAATAATTTAGATACTTTGTTTTATTTATTTATTTAATAGTGTTTTTATTTATTTATTTATTTATTCTTATTTAACATAAATATACAGTCAAACTTTGAACCAAATTTTTTTTTAAAAATAGGGTAAAATTATCGTTTTATCCCCAAGTTTCAAAATTCTTATTGTTTCTAGTGGAACCTGCTGATGGTCAGTTCAACTGGTTATGATAATTAGAATTATAAGTATTAAAATATTGTTTATATTTAATTATATATGCCTAACTTGAATCGTCAAATGTCGATTATAATTGAAAAATAATTTCCCTATGGTGTTAAATAAATAAAAACTGTACTGAATCGAAATTAAGCTGCTTTTGAGGTTATTTAGATTTTATTAAGAATCATATGAACTCCAAATTCTTAAAAATAACAAAGAACTCATTGGTAAACATAGTTTACAGCTCTATGGTTTAAAATATAATATCTCATTAAGTATATTACAGTTTAAATTTGCATACCTTACTTATTCAGATGTTGTAAATCTATTCGAGAAGTAAAAAAAATATTCTGTATAAGCTTTCTTGAGTATCTTTGTCCTGTAGCTTCTCTTTGGGAAAAGACCAAAATTAACTTCAGCAGAACAGAAAGAGGAAGTAGAATAAAATGATAACTGGAAACATTGCACTGTGATTAAACCACACCCAAAGCACTGACAAAAGCACTCAAACACAAATATTTTATTAAAATGGATTGTCAAAATGTCTAATTATAAATGATTAATACAGTGTATAAAAATAATATCATACAATTATTATTTATTTCTAATCTATTTTATTATAATATTTTTTTTTACCACAAGTTGCAAATAAATTTCGTTGTACATATCATAAAAATGACAATAAAGTATTCAAATTAAATAAACATGTAGAAAAGGACATTTTTCTTGTCAGGAAGCCACCATGCATTTCATATCCACACTTTCGGGGTCCTCAGCCTCTCATCTTCTGTTCCCGAGCCATCTGGCAGATACCGCATAACGGGCAGCAGATCATAACCAGCCAGTCATCACAGATAGACCCCTGTGAAACGAGCAATCACATATGGCATATACTATTTTACTATGTTACTTTAATAAATACTATTTGACCTTGATTGTAGCATAGCAACCAAAAAATGTGCGTCATGTTAAGTAAATTATTGTCTCAGCCTTAGACGTCGCACCTACTAACATCTGTAGCACATAGGCATATAAAACTGAAAGCACTTTTAGGATTACTTTACATGCTCCCCTAGCACAACAGGAAATTTATTGGTTAAAACAAGTCTAAAGATTTGTGTACCAACTAAAAATATAAATTAGTTTGTTTTCTGACCCATAACTGTGACAGTAGTTTTTTTAAAGTGAGTTTATTCTATTAAAGATAAACTTACATTGATGCGGTATTTGTCACGGATGCTGGTTCTTAAGGCAATCATGGCTCCAGGCAGATAGGGTAAACAGCAGGTTTCTCCATGGTCCTGTGCCACCTTACAACCAAGTATGCATGGAATAAAAGTGCCACAGAGGCCTGTGCAGAACCAGACACACATTGTAACTATTCTTTTATAGGAAAGTTCTAGTCACCTTCAAATTCAGGGCCCGAGTTTACAAAACATTTTAAGGCTAAAAGTAGCTCAAAACTTGCTGAATTTGAAATCTTAAAAAATAGCAAATGTATCAGTCCCAAATTTTGGACTCCTAATTTTTTTTGCTTTAAGACAATTTCACAAAGTGTTTTAACAATAGAATTTGCTCCTAAAACTGTAAAATGTTTGGAATAGTGAACAAGAACAAGTCACAAACTATATTAAAATGGAGGTTACCGACAATCTGCCTCGGAATGTGACCCTTTTAGAAACATTTGATCATAATGAGCTTTTAAAATTTCAATCATTAGGGTTTTTGTGACTGTTGTAGAACTTGTCAGAGACGCAGTTACTTCACCAACACCAACACCCAATAACTCACCAGATCAAGATTTTGACAACTCTACCATACCTGGCAACAGGTGATGCAGCTATGTGGCAATTAAAATGTTTATTTTTAAATCTTTATTTGAATATGGCAACATAATATTGCACTCTAGGATAATTCTATAAATAAATCTCTGACAGAGACTCCTCCCCTATCACCCAATCACTGTGTAGTTAGTGAGCATGCTGATATTATCTATAGCAATGAGGTCAACCACACCCTTACTCTCAAGCTTAAGATTTCATTTCTATATATTCCTTAATAAAGATTTGTAAACAGGTTTCAAAAGAGCCATCGGAAGCGACATGCACTTTTACTAGTTGTTTAAACTAAAATGTGTGTTGGTAGTGCGTGTACAACCACCCTAATAACAATTAAGATCCACTTAGTATTTATTTTTTAATTTCATTAAATCTTATCCCCTTTCTCAAATCGAGCCACTCTCAGATGTCACATGGACCAAGGCCGCTTTCACGATTGGTGATTGACACTAAATGTTAAATTGGGCTACTTTTCATCTCATCTCACCGACCAAAAAATGCATTTGTTGGTAAATTTTAGGCTTCTGTTTGATACAAAAGGTGTGAGTTTATATATTTCTTTTTTTTTTTAAATTTAAATACTACACATTTGGGGCTGGTATTTTTTTTCAAATGAGCAGGTTTTACGCTTTAGTTTGGATGGGGATCTTTAATCCAATTTGGCAACCCTGACCCGGACGCTGGAATAGAATGTCACCTACAATCTACTTAAATGCGTTTGTTTGTGCGAATTATTAATCACTGGACTGCTTTATAAACGAGGGTCAGTATAAGTCAGATTTTAATAAAAAGTTACTGCTAAAAAATAGACCAGTTGCCAATATTCTTGTTTCTGCTCCACCTCCAGAAAAAGTGTGTATTTTTTTTAAGAATCTTTGCAAATCGCCTTTTTTGATAATGTGTTACAGTTATCAAGTTTCACAATGAATGCAGCTAAAGTGTTCACTCTCAGAGAACATTATGTACAACCTTCTCAATGTATTTGTTACGGAGGACCCAGACAGAAGCCAAAGATAATACCAGGCTGCTTTATCTGCGATTGTTGAGATACAGGTGAGCAGGTCAGTCTTCTATGCAATTAGTGAGCAGGATAGAGAGTAGGCGAACATACATAAAACGTACGAAACTAGACAGTGACTGAGTCAAGGGCTGTTTTTTAGAAATAGGCTAAGTGATAGTGATGGACTGATTTGGTGCAGGTGTATCTGGTTAATACTCAGGTGAGGGTTTCAGGTGTGGAACCTGGCATTACCATAACAATAATGACCTATGTACGTTGTCGGTAGAGATAAGTTAGTAACACTACATTAAATTTAATTTTCTAAATGTTTTATAAAGGTGTCTCTTAATGATTAAGAAGTCATTAAAAAATTATTTCAAATGGTTTTGGATCAGTGGAAAAACCCACTCATTAGCTCATTAGCATTTCATATAACTTACACAGAACTGTTTTTAACAGTAAAATGAGTGTTTTTTCACACTAACAAAGACATTTTTATTTATCAAAGTCTATAATAAACATTTTCTTAAGACTCAAATCAACTTGTGGTAAAAGTGGCCTCTGTTGAGTCATTTGAAAATAACCTTATAGCTAAAAACTGCTATTAAAAACATTTAGTGTTAAAATAAAATGTTTTGTGAATACGGGCCCTGGTCTCCATACATTTCTTATCATATACAGTATTAGAATAATATCAGACAAATAAGTTTGTTTGAAAAATTCCTAGCAGAAAAGAGGCATATTAAACAAACACTATGCTTCATTGTATACATGTCGAGCTGACCTTCTGATTTATTAAATCTGATTTTTCGGTTTCGGTTGAAAAGAATTTGGGCAGACTCTTTTTCCAAAAGTCTTACAAAAACAAAGATTTATAATTACACCTGTTCCAGAAAAGGAGGCAGAATTCAAACCTTATAATGTACAAAAAAGTCTTACTGACCAATGGCGTGTTAATCAGCCATTAGTCGGATGCTCACACACATGCACACACACACAAACGCAGACAAACCCTAGTGCTCTAAAATGGCAGCTTCACCATGCACCAACATGTTGCTTAGCAAGAATGCTAATACTTTTACAAATTTAAACACAGGCATACACCTACTTACAGATGCCAAAGTCATCACAGCAGTCACAGAGATTAGAGCTCCAGTCAGAGGAACCAGTAGAGACAGTGTAACTGGTGACTGTCACCTGAGGCTGTGTGCTGACCACTTCAGTTTGATATGACATCACTACCACAAACACACACAGAATGTAAAAATGCAGATGTACATTTTAAAACAGTATCTACTAACCTCTAGTATTATACATAATAGTTTTATTTAAGAGATGTACCACCATATGCATAACACCATGGAAGACATTAGCAAATGAAACATGTTCGGTGGTACCGAGTATTAATTTTAAAAAAAAGTTTTTTTTTCAGAGAACTTACTCTTGATTCCTTTCAGGTTGGAGATCTTGCCAAATGCAGGAGCTCACAGGGGGGCAGTGCAAATGGTAGAAGTGGAGAGGTCTTTACCATTTATACTAATAATGATGTCACAGCCTGTTCGGTAGAGCTAAGGCAACCTGTCACCCTGATAAGAAATCCTGGGTGGCTGCCTTACCTGCCATGTTATAAAACAACACAATGTTTGTTTATAGGGCAAGTTAGGTTTCTGTTTGCTTTTCATGCATCTAGTATATAAGTGTGGAATGTTTCTGTGTGCATATGGAGATGGTCTTTTACAGGGTGGGGAACTCACAATTCTTGGTATTTTGTTTTGATTGATGCAATTTTTGTAACCTCTGACACACATTAACAAACAATATTATTTGCGCTTCCTTTTTCTCTCTCTCTCTCTCTCTCTCGCTCTCTCTCTCTCTCTCTCTCTCTCTCGCTTTCTCTCTCTATCTGTCTTTCTCCCGCTCTATAGGGAAGGTGTTAAGAATGCTTTAAAACAAGAAACCTTTAATAATAGAAGTGTAAATCGTGTTGAACATCATTTGCCAACAAAACAGCATCAATTCTTCTAGGTAAACTTTCACACACTTTTTAGATTTTTAGTTGTTCCATGCATCTTATGTTGTTGATCAATTATATTATATTAGATTAGATTATGTTGAGATCGAGGGTCCAAACTATTACTATCAGGACTGCATGTTCTTCTCCATGCTGAAAATTGTTCTCTAATGATATTGGCTCTATGTTAAAGATATTGACCTGCTGAAGAATAAATTTGGGGCTAATCAGATGCTTAATGTAACGGGAAGTAGGCTCGGAACACAGGACTTAGAACCAAACAGACCAGTTTATCTTTACAGGAGTGATAACTGAAAACAAAGATTCGTTTTTAACAAACTTTTGTACGGGCGAAGAACTCTTTTAAAAACTCTTTTAAGTGTAAGAAGTTTGGAAGTCCTTGGAGGCTTTAGAAACCTTGCATATTTGTGAACGATGAATTGTGGGAGTGAGTCCAACTTCCGACGGATGCTGAGTGAAAGTGAGCTGTTTAAATAGTGAGCGAGGTGTAATTGGGAAATGTGATTCAGGTTTGTGTGATTTAGTATTCTGGGGAATGTGAGTGTGGAAGAGAAGTATTTGACTGTACTTTTTAAGCATTGAGGACACCATTCATCCTGACCACATTCATTTAACCTTATTTAGAGAAATACAGCCAAGAACCTGAAATGAACCTCCACCATGATTCACTGTTCCCGCAGATTTATTATACCACTCCCCAAACAAACTGTCCTTATAACAACCACATTTCTTACATTTTGCCATTATTCTGCACCTAAATTCTTATTTTTTATGCACACATAGTCGCCTCATTTCCATTTCGACGGTACATGTTGCAATTTGTCCAAGAAGACAACTTCTGGCCAGACAGTAAATGTGTGTACTTAAGTTTTACTAGTTTCAACCAGTTTGACTTGCTGAAGTCACTGATTGACATCTGATTTTGAACAGAAATAAACATAAAGTGCCTTTCAAGAGCTGCATTAAGACACACACACACATACTTTACTTGTTTACCTTAAAAAATCTATTAGATTAGTATAGAACTGGCATCACATACAGGTTTTAGGCCATTTTTTTTTACCTCTACTTTTCCTTTTTTTTTCCTGTAGAGCATTACAAAGTATGTTAGAAATCAACTATTATAGCAGCACATTGACTCATTTTCTTGATAATGTTGATAATAAATTTGACCATTGTTTTGTCCTAGGAGCAAAAAAGCCCCTATACAAAAGAGAAATAAGGAGTAGGATTTGTGTTAAAGAGTATTGTAAAGGCTTATCATTGACCTGTATCTGTAAATGTGTTTGACTTTACTATTTACTCACTAAGGCATGTCACTTAGGATATCAGGCCGTGTGAAGTAAAGTTCTGTAGCATACAGTATCTCGACAACCTATTTGATAACCATGAAAAGCTGGCATTCTCCTAAAAGGACATAAGACATGTTTGTACAGTCTCCTAAAAGAAACACTAAGATTACCCCAAATATATAATGCCATGCCCTGAAACTGACTGGTATACATAGTAAAAGTTTCTAAGAAAATTAGACAGAAAAATCTATTCTGCTTTCACATCTCATGTCCCAAATGTTCATTTCCTCATTAAAACACTTTCGGTTGTGACTCCAATGTAATTGTACTAACTTATTTCTCTGATTGCGTACCAAGGCCTTGATAAGATATATATCAAAATATATTATACTGGATATAACCAATTAGTTCGTTATACCACCTACGCGGGAGTGCCCTATGTGTTACACGAAAAGAAGATAAGAAATTTTTTTGATGAGAATATATTGAATGAGACTCACTCTTACCTCAAGATCCTTCTTGCAGATAAAATTCCTTGGTAAAAAAAACTTTCTTCAAGTCTTCTTGTTCTATAAGGACTAGGGTAGAGAGTTGATGTTAAATTGTGAAGCAATCAGACTTAGAACTCCTTGTCTTTTCCTCTCAATGGAAGGCTTTTGTTTTTATTATAAGTAAAACGATGTCATACAAATACATCTATTTAAAGATAGACAAGTCTTATAATTAAAGAAAATAAAAATGATAAATAAAATATCCTTCACAAATTCTCATTAGTCACCTGTGAAACTATTGTCCTGATTCAAGTCTAGTTTACAATTAGCGGAAGAGCTAATACAAGAGTAGTCATCCTAAAAACCTCTACCCTTTATATGCTCTACTTCTGAACATCTTAAGATCTCCGGCCAATCATTTTAAAGGTTAAAGCGTAAATGGGAACATTAGCAGCTAATATATGAGTAACTCAGATTTGAGCATGCATTACACAATTAACATCAGAGCATTTAGACAGACATTCTATAGCATTGAAAAAAAAATTCTGCGGTTACACATCATTCTGCGTGAGGCTTGGGTTGCTGCTCTTTACGCTGCTTTCTCCTTTGCTACCCGTTGTCTTAGTACAGCGTCGATTCTCTGCTCTGTTGTAGTACCATATTATGCAAGGCTTGTTTCATTTCCTCATGCATTTCCAAGGCTTTCCTCTTTCGTGCCTTCGCTTAAGTTTTGCATAAAACAACTTTGCCAAATATAGATTCTGTTACAACTTGATGGTCAGCATTTTTTACGGTCTTTTGTATGTATACCGTATCTCCAATTTTAAGGTTTTTTTTGTCACTTGTATCATGTTTCTCTACAGGTCTTTATCCTGCAATTCAGGAGTCCCCAAACCCCCGTCTGTGGGCCGGTACCGGTCCATGGATCATTTGGTACCGTCCCGAATGGGAAAAAAAAATTTTGGTTAAAATGATAAAAAAAAAAAAAATGAAAAACAAAATTCACTGGAGAGCTTTTTTAGGAAGGAAATGAGCAAACAATGGGACAGCAGAAGCATCACAGACTGCCAGCGAAAAGAAAGCTGCATTTAAAAAAAAATATCAAGATTCCTAAATTGTAATTGCCTAATATAAAGTGAATTATTGCAGTCAGATAGCAGACTATAAACTGAGAAAGGTTTTTGTTATTAGAACTCCTGCGCCTCCACCCGGTCTGTGGAAAATTTTTATGCATAAAACTGGTCCTTGGTACAAAAAAAGGGTGGGGACTGCTGCTGTAATTAACATAATCAAGACATTTAATTATTGATTTGTCCCATAACTTATGGTTATTTCTTTAAACCAATTCATTTTTCTAACAGCTCTTTATAACAATATCTTCTGTTGATACACTCATTACTTCTAGCTGTCAGAGTTTTCCCTACAGTTTAAGTACTGCATTTTTACTTTCTTATATATTTAACGTAGTATGCTAAGCTCATTTTATTTTTATTTTAGGGATATGCCTATCTATTTTGTTGATGGATGCATCTTTTGTTCATGGAAATTCTTTAAAAGTTTAAAACTCTCATTGTGATTTTGAATGGCATTCACTGTTGGCTGTGTATATGGTTTGTTTCAAATGATGTTTGTCTGATGTACGACAAATGGTTTCATTTCTGTTAATTGGTTAGCAGTGTCATTTTGAAAGCGTGGACTTCTGCACTATGTGAGTTTCCTGTCTTTTGGGTTTTAACCTTGCTGTGTTTTGCCGTTGACCTGACATACTATTGTGCCCTTAACTTTTCCATTTTTTTATGATCCATCAATTAAAACACTTGTCCTTTTATTTAAACATGTTTCTTCTGTGACCCTATACATTATTTGAGTGTCATGTAGTTATACTTCTAATTCTCCCCATGTAAATTGATGCACTTTTTCTTTGTCTTTGATTAAATTCTTTTTTTCATTTTCTAGAGATGTAATTCCTCCTGGTATTGTTGGTCTTGCATCTTTAGCGAAAGTTTTCAATTGTAAGATAAGTTTCGCTACTGTCATTAGTACAGTATGTCCAATTTATTTCAAAGCCTTACTTTATAGTATGAGAAGAAACTCACTGGTATTTTACATTGTATATCACTACTTCTATTTCCACATCGGTACCTTTCCATTTTAAAAGCCTTTTCTCATTAAAGGAATTTTCCGATGCCAGTTATTGATTATCCTATAGAAGAATTCCACTTTATTCTGTCCTACTTCCATCTTTTATATACATGGTTTTAATCCTTCTTCTGTTAGTCTGACTATGACTTTTTCTAATATTTGAAAATATCATTCTTCAGTGTATGTCATAATTAGAATATTATCTATGTACTGTATACCACAGTGTTCTGTATTCCTTCTAGAATATCAAGCATCGCTGCCTGTAATATATTATACTAATTTATTGTTTATCATGCGCATTTATTAAGTATCTGGTACCGTAACTATTCTGTATGTTCCATCCGGTTTTGATTCTGCCTGCGTTTGTGAGTGCACCTGTGGTTTTCTTTATCACACCTTGTGACCCAAAATCTTTTATTACTTGTTCTATTTTACAGTATTCTTCTTTCTTCATAGGGTATTGTCTCTGAGGGAATGGTATCCCTCCTGTTATTGTAGCTGCATATTTATTACCCATTATTCCAAAATTAAACTATATTATATTATATATATTAAAAACTATAATACTGTTTATATTTTTCTAGTAACTTCCTCAATCGTGGTTGATTTATTTGGCAGTTTTTTTAACATGTCTATTTTGTTACTGATACATTTTCTTGCGATTTTATTACTTCAAGTTGGTTAAATTCATATATTTCTTCTTCAGTTATTATGCCATTATATGCTTCTTCTAAGTATGTTTTTTTTCAAGGTTTTTAGTTTTTCAACCTCCCTATGCTCCTGTGTCCAGTCGAAATGTTAATCCTATCTCTATCTCTACTGATATATGACCTTCTTCTCCTCTTGTATTTTCTTGATTTAGGGCTTCACATTTTTCCCTTGAGGAGGCTGCTCGGGCTGCTTTTTAGGTCCTAAAGCTTGTTTCTTTTTTGGTCTATTACTTTCTCCCTCTCTTGTGGAAACATTTTTTCCCATTTCTCTGAGTCTTTGTAAGTTTTAGTAATAGATGTTTTTTCATTGTTTGTCTTTGATCTAGCATCGGAACTTGCTGTCCTATACTTTGGTTGGTAAAGTATACCAAAGTGTTCACTGTCTGGGTCTCAACTTTGGTACTTTGTGGTTGTCCTTGACCTTTAAAGGTAAGAATTGACTCGTTATTCTAAACGTCTACCTTTTTATTCGCTTTTGGTTCTGGCTTCTTTTTCTTAGGAAGAACAGATCTCTTGTTATATTTTATTTCACTTTTTATGCTACAGTTGTACTCATTGGGGTCCTCACTATGCATGACTTGGAAGGGTAGTAGGCCTTAAACTTCATCTTCCTCATCCAGTTCACATAAGGTTTCTAAGATTGTTTGTTTAGTTGTCCCTTGGTCTATAATTAGAAAGGGAATAGTTTTTAGTTAGGAATATGGTTATTCCATGGTCTGTTATAGTCTTTTTATCTTTTTGCTATTTTGATTTTAGTAATCTACTAATTCACAAGTTCAGTCTAAATCTTTTTTTTATTAGGTCATCTTCTGCACTTAATGAGCTTCCTGAGCCTATTAACTGGTTAGCTTTCTCCAGTGGTATTTTTCCATTTCATTCTTTACTGGCTAAGTAAGATCAGTAAGCAGGATTCATCTATTGTTTCTACTGTAGCTGGTAAAGCCAATTTAGTTTAATCTAATCCTGTAAAGATTTTTAAAGTCAGCTTCTGCTATTTGTCACCTTGCTGACACATTGCGTTATTATTGTTTTTAGTTTGATGCATGTTTTACCGTTAACGGTTATTTTTTTTGTCACCCTGCTCTATTTGAGTCTCTTCTAATTCTGGAGGTTGATCTCCCTCTAGTGGTCCTAACCCTTCTTCTATGGCACTGTATTCTGGTTTACTTTCAGAAGATGTTAGTTCTTCTGGTTGTTCTCTCTGAACAATTACTGATTAAAATACTCTGACATTTGGATCATTTTAAGACACTTCCCTACTGGGAATAGTCTGAGATATTCTACCCTCTGGAATGTTTTGATAGCTGCTTGGCTGGGGTATTTCTATTCCAGAAACATAGGAGTCTCTGTCCTACGGGAGATTGGGTTTAAATCTCTCGAGAGAACATGGTGAATTCAACTTTTCAACCTATTTTCTATGCCACCCATTTCTGAATTCTCATCCAGACATCTTAAGTTTTGCCTGGTCAAAGGAAAATCCACCCCCAAAACTTGTTTTTCCCATTAAAAAATTTCTCTTTTTTTTCAATAATGGAGTTTTCCTTACCACTGTCACCTCTGGCTTACTTAGTTAGGGACTCTTAATTGACAGATATTAAATTAAACTGAACTGATTCAGTTTGTTTCACTTTATTGTCCTATTTAATTGAATTCTGTAAAGATAAGAAATAACGGAACAGTGACTCGACTGTGTACTTTCCCAAGTGGCCACAGAAGATATGACGTTATATGCGGAAGTGATGGCACTTTTCAAGTGCTTTGGTAGCTGTTTAGTCACTTGTTAATATCAAACTGGCGGATGTAGTACCTGTAATCATGCTTACTTGTTTAACGGTCTGAAAGTACATACCTACTTAAATGTAGTACATACTTAAATAGTATGTCATTTCGGACATAGTACTTGTGCAACTAGTAATACTACAACCTGAACACTCACACACTTTTGCAACATGTTACTGGAAGACCGTGCACTTCCGATTCTACTGGTATCTGTCTGATACATATATTGGAAATGAATGAAGAAACAGCATCACTCTGTGCTAAATGAAGTCACTACAAAAAAGAAACGATAAGATAAAGAGTTCTCATGGGCTTGTTTCACTAAATTTAAAGTAAAATGTATATGATTTTAACCATTTAAAATATACATCCACATAGTAATTGGGAAAGACTCCATAGCATATATCAACTAATAAGTTATTAGTTATCTGCAAAGCAAATGCCAATCAGCAAAAAAAGGTGAGTGTTATTTCCCAGCAATCTGAGCACTCAGTGGTTAGACATTTTTAAACGTGCAGTTAAAGTTGAGCAATACATTAAGCTATCCTTTCGCTGTCTGTATTTTCAGCTTTTTCACTTCCTCTGTCTTTTGCGATTCAGAAATAAGCCTTAAAATCTGCTCCAAACACCTTTTCTTATTTTTTATTTGACTTTATGGCATAACTACATTGATCCATTCCTGCTAAACACCTTCAGAATGAACTGGAACACTGACTGCATCCTAGACGTCCTCACCCAACATTAGTGTCTGGGGAAGTGTTGGAGCAGTGGTTAAGATGTTGGACTGCCAATTAAAAGATCAGGGTTTGATTACCAACATCACCAAGCTGATGCTGCTAGGCCAGTGAGCAAGGTACTTAAACTTTGATTTCTCACTTGTATAAAAGAGATAAATGTAAGGCACTTTGGATAAGGCCGTCTGCCAAATGGTGTAAATGTAAATGTAATCTCATTAATATTATTAGTGGCTGAATGAACAAATCCTCACAGCCATGCTCTGTAATGTGATGGAAAGCATTTCCAGAAGTGTTAAGGTTATTTTAGTATGGAATATGAAACTAAATCTGAAATGGAAAGTTTGAAAAACACACATGTATTTGATGGTCAGGTGTCTTTTATAATTTGTCTTTATACAATATATTTATCCATGTTTCTGTTGTTGTTGCTGTTTTGCTACATCTCTGTTGGTGTGTTTTTTGTACCTTTTTTCCAATCAGTATTTGTAACAAAACCGCTTCCCTTTGTAATGTTTATGCATTTCTTAATGATTCTGCTTTAGTTTTTCTTGCTTCCTTTTTCTCTTTCCTTCACTATTTATCACTCTGTGTTACATCTGCTGAACAGACAGAAAGACAGGCGAGGCTGTGAGACCCCTTTTGGCACTGTTGAATGTTTAGACATGGAGGGAGTTTATGAAGATTATGTGAGTTCATTCTTTAAAAAAGTGTCAGCTGTCATTAGTTACCATTAATACATGCTTTTTTATTAGGTTAGCTGATTGTTTTATTGGTTTGTTTTATTGCATGTTCACCAATATTTGGATAGTTTGTGAGTTTCAATACTTCGTTTTTTAAACGTTTTAAATTTACGTTATTAAGAATTTTATAGAGAGCACAGGATTCTGTAATTTATATGATGTAAAAACAGATTGCGCATCTGTGTGATAGTAGGGAAAGTAAAAAAATATGATGACTAATAAATATATATCGGTGTAAAGGCTAGGCATTTTTTTGACATTTTTTTAATTTGTCTAAAAACACGTCTAACATTGATGTGTTTGTGTTTTAGAATTACTCTTCAGGTTATGTGGACTACAATGAGTCATATGAAAACACCTCACCATGCCCAGTAGCAGATACATTAAGTTTCTTTAATCGGTTTGCCTCTGCAGCCTACACTGTGATCTTCATCCTGGCTGTAGTGGGTAATGTGCTGGTGCTGTTCGTAATCCGCCGTTACCGTCAGTCCCGTCACAGTGTCTGCACCTATTCGCTGACTGACACCTTTCTACTCCACCTGGCCATCTCTGACCTTCTGTTAGCCTTGACATTGCCCTTTTTTGCCAGCCAGTGGGTCAGTGGGTGGGTGTTTACAGTGGGCATATGTAAGGTGGCAGGTGCACTCTTTTCACTGAATGTCTACTGCGGCGTGTTCTTCCTTGCCTGCATCAGCTTTGATCGCTACTTAGCCATAGTCCATGCCGTTCACACCAGCTGGAGGCAAAATACGTGCCTGGCTCAATTTGCCTGTGCATTGATCTGGATCTGTGGCCTCGGTCTTGCTACTGTTGACATCAGTTTCCGGAATGTTTCAGTCCCACCTGGTTTTGATCTTCAATTGTGTAAGGTCGAATATAACAGTGGATCTTCCGAACAATGGCAGCTGAGCATGCAGCTCATTAGCATGTTACTAGGCTTTGGCCTTCCACTTCTGATAATGCTCTACTGCTACCTACGTATTTTTCACGCGTTGTGCCACACAAGCACACGCAGACAGAAGCGACGCTCTCTCCGGCTCATCATCTCTCTAGTGGCAGTGTTTGTGTTTTGCTGGGCACCATTTAACATCTTAAAGTTGGTTGACAGCCTGCTGATGCTGGAAATATTGAAACCCACCTGCACACTGAACTACATGCTTGATATCAGCATCCTGGTGACAGAGAGCATGGGACTGGCACACAGCGCCCTCAACCCGCTGCTCTATTGCTTTGTTGGGGTCAAGTTCCGCCGTGAGCTTTTACAGATGTTTAAGACTGCTGTTAATTCTGCTAAGTGCTTCAGGATGACCAAATGGGTGCAGGGTGCAGGAATAAGCCGTAGGCCAACTGGTTCCTTCAGTTCAGTGGAAAGTGAGAACACGTCCTACTTCTCAGTTGTGGCTTAAGAAAAGTGATTGCTGGGTGTTTTATTGTTTCATTTTATTTGAGTGAATTAAAAAATGTGCATAATATTTGTAAACTTATATTCCTCATCCCAATACAATACGAGAATTGTATTCTTTAATATTTTGATTTAAAAAGACACATATTTGTTGTGTATTTTGAATTTTCTCCTTTTAAATATTTTTCTTAGTCATCAGTTTTGTTCGTAGTTCCTTTTTTTTTGCATGGATGCTTATTATATAATTATACAACTCACTAAAAATATACCATATTTCCATAGATTTTGTTTTGGATTATAAGATTTATAAATATTAATTGTATCGATTCCAAAGCTTAAGTGGGGTTACAATGAATAGCAAAATGCCATTTTTACCCAAACTTTTTTAAAACTGTGATTATTTTTCTGTAATTTTTTTTCTTGACCTTTTTTTTTGTCTTTGCTAAGCACAAATACAATTTATCAACTTGTTGTCAACAATGTATTTCTGTTTTTACCTTTTCTTTCTTAAACCAATTTTATTTCAAATACTTCAAGACAGAGATAAGCTTTGACTTTTATTTTATTAGTCAAAATAATACAAACAGGCTAAGCTCATTTTAATATATCAATTTTTGGTTTTTATGTGTTGTGCTTTATCAAAATCTATGAAATATTAACAAACTGCATGTATTGTTTTTTTTATTAACATGGTTACTCTCTGCAAAGCTTTTGCATGTAAGGTTTAATAATTAAAACGGTTTTAAATAAATAAAATAATAGAAATGTCATGAATGTTCCATGTACTGACTATTATGATCACATTTCACAAAAGTATTTAAGTACAAAAGTGTTTGTTCCTTATTTGTAGAAATACATTAAATAATTAAACATTTGTGTGTCTTTCCTTATACTTTTTGTGTAGTATGTTAACAGTAAAAGACAAATTAACAACAAAAACATCCAGAAAAATTTATTTCAAAGAAGGTTATAAATTGATTTGCTCTTTATGAGTAAAATAAGTATTTGACCCCTTTGCAAAATTAGTGTTCTATGGGTTATAGGCACATTCAATTGTGGTCTCACCTGATCACAAAACCTTTACCCAATTCTGCTCTGAATCATTTAGATGTTAATTGGTAAGACAGGCCGGGACATGTGTTTTCTTGAGCAGGGGGAACTTGTGGGTGTGTTACCATTTGTTTTCTTGGTGACTATGGTATCAGCTGCTTTAAGATCATTTACAAGTTCTGGGCTGATTCCTCACCGTGCTATTTGTGCTATTTGTGAATAATCGCACCTATTGTAACCTTCTTACCAAACCGCTTGGCAATGATCTTACAGCCCATTCCGGCTATGTGTAGGTCTATAATCTAAGAGTCAGGTCTGAAAAGTAGTCCCTTTGAAAGATACCCTTTAAGACAGTGCTCCTAATCTCAGCTCATTACCTGTGTAAAAAACACCTGGGAGCCAAAAATCTTACGAATTGATAAGGGATCAAACTTATTTCACTAATTAAAATGCAAATCACTTAATAATTTCTTTGAAAAGTTTAATCTGGGTGTTTATATTGTTATTGTGTTTCTTACTGGTAGAATAAACTTATAAATAAAATTATAGACTGAATGGGCAAATGTGGTGGCTTAGTGGGTAAGGTGTTGGAATCATACCAGAAAGACATGGGTTTGATTTCAAGCACCACCAAGCCACCACTGTGGGCCCTAAAAAAAGGTACTTAACCCCCAGGTGTGCAGTTGTATAAAAGAAAAATATAACTGTGTCGCTCTGAAGAAGGGTGTCTGCCAGATGCTGTAAATGTACAAAATTATCAAAGAATCAAATCATTTTTCAGTGCATCATTTTTTGTATATAGTGTATTTCACAACAGATAACAAAAATAACATATGTGAGTGCTGTATTTGGTTTTAAAAAAAACCCATAGTCGTGTGTTGCACTGATGTTGTGTGTGCTAGTGTAATTATCCAAAAAACACAAGCATGATTTAATCATTTACACTGATACACTTTTAGTAATAGTCTTTTAAGAGTACTTCCCATACTGAGATAAGGATTCCATTTTTTCTACTACAGCATGTGTCACACACTTTTCTCCTTTCACTTCACTCATACACTATCCATTTTCTTCTGGTTTGGCATTTTGTTGTAGGGTTACAAAAGTACATATGTCATTAAAACTCTTGTGAAACACATACAAGTGAAATAGTTTCCGGTGCTGCTAAAGGACGTTCAAACTTTCATTCAATTAGCTTTAAAGGGAAGCTTACCATGATCAAAACACATCACAGATTAACACAGTTAAAACACTGTGTGTGTATACACGATATGGCCAAACGTTTTTGAACACTTTACCATCACACACACAACTGTGTCTTCCAGAAACAGGTTCAAAACCACTTTATTATTCACATTATTATAAGTTTTATAAGGGGAAGTGGTGGCTCATGGTTAAGGTGTTGGACTACCAACCCAAAGATTGTGAGTTCAATTCCCAGCTTCAACAAGCCACCACTGCTGAACCCCCGAGCAAGGCCCTCAACCCCACCCCCAATTGCTCAGTTGTATAAATGAGATAAATGTAAGTCGCTCCAGATAAGAGCATCTGCCAAATGCTGTAAATGTAATTTTTTATCACATTTAACACCTTAGGGATCAACTTGAACATAATTGCATCACTGAATCTAGAATTATAGAAAACATCTATACACAGTCTAGTGAAAAGCATTTCAGAAGTGTGGATGGTATTATAGAAGGAAGAGTAAGACAAAAACGGTGATGTTTAAAAACACATTCAGATGTGATGGTCAAAAATATTTGGTTAAATAGTACACACAAACCCAGACCCTAATAATGTAATTCATATTATAATGTAAAAGGTTAAGATCCAGCAGATCCCTGTGACCCTATTAGAAATGAGGAGGTATAGACAATGGATGGATGTAAAAAGTAATGAACTTTACCTATTATGTGTGTAAGGAAAAGCAAATTGAATATTTTGAAGAAGAAGAAGAAGAAGAAGAAAAGCAGAAGAAGAAGAAGAAGTCTATAATAATGAGTACATTTTTGACCTTTTTTTTGTTTTGTTTTGTTTTTGTTTTTTGTTTGTTACTTGAAGTTTTATTTTTGATGGTTGCCATGGCAAAAAAAACTGCTGGTGCCAATAGAGTTTCAGCGAAATAAATCATAGTATCTCCGTAAATTAATGATCTGAAAAATAAGCTAGCCTATCTAATACTTGGCTAATTTAATATAAGTTACGTTAATTTGAGTAATAAAAAGAGCTTTTATTGTTTTAATGATAATTTGTAAAATCAGTGATAGTAACAGCATTTCATTTGGATTGTTGTTTACTGTTTGTTATATTTTGTGCTGTGAGAAAACTTTTTAAAAAGTATTAAGAAAAAGGAATGAAGCCATAGTCTTTTCTAGATTTGTTACATGAGAAATGAGAACGTTTATTAATGTTGTGTCTTTGCTTCACTGCACAAACTCTCATTAGAAAATGTCACCAAGGGGGAAAGAAGCCTTACCAAAAAAACGAAACATAGAAAATCACATTTCTGGCATTTGGCAGACATCCTTAACCAGAGTGACTTAGCTTTATCGCCTATATACGACTGAGTAATTGTGGGTTAAGGGCCTTGCTCAGGGGACCAGCTGTGACAACTTCGTGGCACTGGGAATCTTCCAAATAGAAGTACAAAATCTTAACTACTGCGCTGCCACTTCCCTAAATCAGAAATTGATACCACTATTTGATACAGTTTTTATTTTCATCATGGCCCAATTACATACTGTTGAGTCCAAAAGTCTAAGCTTAGTACTATTCAATTCAATTCAGTTTTATTTGTGTAGCGCTTTTAACAATAGTGACTGTCACAAAGCAGCTTTACACAATTGAAGAAATTATGAGATAAAATTAAACAGAAATCAGTTTGTCCCTGATGAGCAAGCCTGGGGCGACGGTGGCAAGGAAAAACTCCCTGAGATGAGATAGTAAGAAACCATGAGAGGAACTAGACTCAACAGAGAACCCATCCTCATTTGGGTGAAAAACAGGTAGCAGGAATTATGTGGTTACATTGTGTGTGTGTGAACAACTTAAATCATTAGTCCTTAAAGAGCAGCTGGAACGTCTTTATGGCGAAGTGGGTCGTCCTAGGTCACCCTGGTGATGCATCATCCGCTGGGGCAGGTCACAGGGAAGGGTCCAACAGGACCAGGTTGGAGGTGGGGACTGGATCACCGGCAGCTCCATTGTGGCGTATGTAACTCAACAGTGAGAGAGAGAGAGAGAGAGAGAGAGAGAGAGAGAGGGAGAGGGAAAGGAAGGCAAAAAAAAGGAAAACAGTTAAGTGACAATGTAATCACACGGTTTGGATTGATTAAATGAATAATGTAGAGTGCAAGGATGGACTCCGGCAAGACTAACTAGGACAGCATAACTAAAAGGAGAACCAGAGGGAAACACAGACATGAGGGCTCCCTGATATGTTAAGCAACCAGCCGCTCTCATCATCAACACCGTGATCAATAAGAGAGGGGAAGACAGCATCTAAGCATACCAGATCACCATAATACTCAACGCCCATGAGTCCCCCAGATCTGCTCCTTTATCTAAGGGAAATCAATACAAAATGCTTGATTAAATAAAGTACGTTTTTAACCTAGACTTAAACACTGAGACTGTGTCTGATTACCGAACATACATAGGGAGGCTATTCCATAACTTTGGGGCTCTGTAAGAAAAGGCTCTGCCCCCAGCTGTAGTTTTTATAAAGCGCAGTACTGACAGGCAGCCTGCATCCTTTGATCGAAGTAGGCATGGCGGAACGTAAGACACTAGAAGTTCACTTAAGTACTGCGGTGCAAGACCATTTAGAGCTTTATAAGTTTAAAAGTAGTATTTTAAAAATCGATGCAGGTGTCTCACTGGAAGCCAATGCAGTGTGGATAGGACCCGGCGTGATGTGCTCGTATCTTTTAGTTTTAGTGAGGACTCTCGCTGCTGCGTTCTGGACTAACTAAGTTTATTAACGCACCTAGTTGAACATCCAGACAGTAAAGCATTACAGTAATCCAGCCCTGGATGTGATAAAACGCATTAATTAATTTTTCGGCATCAGTAAGTGACAAGATATTTCTTATTTTAGCGATATTTCTGAGATGATACAACGCTATCCTGCTAATATTGTCGACATGGGCCTCGAATGAGAGATTGGAGTCTAAAATCACACCCAGATCTTTTAGTGTTGCACTTGGTGAAACAGAAAGACTGTCTAGGGTTAAGGTGTGATCAGGAAGCTTTTTTAGCTACCTGTGGTCCTAGAACCAGAACCTCCGTCTTGTCAGGGTTAAGCAAGAGGAAATTGCATAACATCCAATCTCTTACTTCCTTCACACATTGCTCAATTTTATTAAACTTGCCTTTCGCATCAGGCCTTGATGAGACGTATAACTGTGTGTCATCAGCGTAACAGTGGAAACTGATATCATGCTTACGAATTATGTTTCCCAGAGGCAGCAAGTAAAGAGAGAAAAGAAGTGGGCCTAAAACCGAGCCCTGTGGAACACCATACTTTACAAGGGAGCACGCAGAATAATCACCATTTAAATCAACAAACTGGTAACGATCGGTTAAATAGGACCTGAGCCACGCAAGAGCTGTTCCTTTAATTCCTACTAATTTTTCTAATCTGTGAAGAAGAATATTGTGATCTATAGTGTCGAAGGCCGCACTAAGGTCAAGTAATATAAGCAACGAGACACAGCTTTGATCTAAAGCCAATAAGAGGTCATTAGCTACTTTGATCAGTGCTGTCTCTGTTCTGTGGTGAGGCCTGAATCCTGATTGGATAAAGTTTGTGTATGTTATTTCTTTGTAAATATGAACATAGTTGTTGCGCTACTACCTTCTCTAGGATTTTGGAGATAAACGGAAGGTTAGATATCGGCCTGTAGTTTGACAGCTCATTTTGGTCAAGGTCAGGTTTCTTAATTAAAGGTTTAATAACTGCTAATTTAAAAGATTTAGGAACATACCCACTGCTGAGAGAAGAGTTAACTATTTTCAACAGGGGTTCTGATACTGCCAGTACAATTTGCTTAAGAAAGTGTGTTGGTAAAGGATCTAACACACAAGTTGATGATTTTGTGGAAGAGATGAGTGCGATAATTTTTCTCACTTCCAGAGGAGTAAAATTTTCTACGTTCTGATCTGATGCGGTTAGTTGTTCATCAGAATCATTTGAAAGGTCTGGTTTTAAAGCGTGAATTTTCTGCCTAATGTTTGCAATTTTATTATCAAAAAAGTTCATGAAATCCTCACTGCTGCACGCAGTTATGGTGCAGGGTTCTGAGGTCGTCTTATTCCTAGTTAATTTTGCAACGGTGTCAAATAGAAATCTAGGATTATTTTTATTATTTTTTTCAATAAGGTTAGAAAGATACGTTGATCTAGTTACACTAAGAGCTTTTTATAAGCTAGAATTCCCTCTTTCCATGCTGCCTGGAAAACCAGCAATCTAGTTCGGCGCATTTATCTAGTTCGGGCGCCATTTGCGTTCTAGAGCGAGTTTCTGGGCGCTCTGTTTTAAAGAGCGCGTGTGTTCATTATACCATGGAGCGAGTTTCTTATCTTTAATTATTTTTCTTCTAACTGGAGCCACGTTATCTATTGTAAAGCGGAATGCGGCATCTGTATATTCAGTCGCCTGCTCAAGTTCTGTTGGATCAGACGGCGATCCAATGACAGAAGACAAGTCTGGAAGACAATTTATAAAGCTCTGAGCAGAAGTTGATGTAAATTTACGTTTAAAGCGGTAGCGCGGCGCTACATGTGCACTATTAGCATGACGCATTTTAAACGATATAAGATGGTGATCAGAAATAATTTCGCAACTGAGGAGTTGTTACTATATTACTTATACTTATTCCGAGAGATAGTATTAAATCTAACTACGTGTGACCTGCTTTATGAATGGGTCCTATTACACACTGATTTACTCCCACTGAGTCGAGTAAAGACATAAATGCTGTTCTCAGCGGGTCGTCTGAGTTTTCAAAATGAATATTAAAGTTTTATAGTATAGTTATTATAGTATTATAGTTCAATAATAAATGTAATAATAATTTGGCTTTTTTACTCCCGTTCAGTGACTGTCTTTAACCTGTAACATAACACCAGCAGGTGGCGCAAGTGAATTAAATTCTGTAAGTAAGTCATTATTTTTTTTAACAAACTTAGTGCATTTATTTATAAACGCCATTAAGTACAGTTTTAGTATTATGTTTTATCTATAAAAACTTTTGTCGAATTTATTTTTAAGAAACACATTTTAATTAGTGCAAGACTGTTTTAGACTCTTTTAATTAGACACCTGCATTTTCTTTATGTTATGGCTGATCAGTGTGTGTGTGTGTGTGTGTGTGTGTGTGTGTATTCGTGCATTACTGTCCAAATAAAAGAACTGTACCAGAAAAACAAAGTATTTGCAGTTTTCTGTAAAAAATACTGGTTATTTTAATTAATTAAAAATTTGGCATAATAACATATCAATATTAACGATATACGCCTTCGACAGTCGGAAACTAGTAAGGCTCACTTCATAGAGGTGTTTAAATTAGCGAAGGCGATGTCCCATGTCGTAGTATGCTCTGGCCCCATACCAATGCGACGTGGTGACATAGCTTACAGCAGGTTATGGTCACTGAACCGCTGGATGTCCAGGTGGTGCTCCGAAAACAGTGTGGGCTAAATTGACAATTGGAAAACTTTTGAGGGCAAAGCTGGCCTGTTAGGACGGGACAGTGTCCATCCCACCCGGGAAGGAGCCGCTCTCCTTTCTTGTAACATAGCTCATAGTCTTAGAATAGGACTAGTTAATCTCAGGGAGTTTTTCCTTGCCACCGTCGCCCCAGCCCCTCATCAGGGACAAACTGATTTATGTTTAATTCTGTTTTATAATTTCTTCAATTGTAAAGCTGCTTTGTGACAATCACCATTGTAAAAAGCGCTATACAAATAAAACTGAATTGAATTGAATTGAATTAATCGTTGACTACCCAGAGCCCAGGCCAAGCAGCAGACCAACAGGCTAATCTGACCGTCTGCTAGCTGCACAGAGTCGTCACTCAGGGTCAATAATATTGAGACTATGTCTGTTCCCCGAGCTATACAATATAAATATAGAAAAACCCCAAAAGTTTGCTTTACTAATTTAATTAATATAGATATTCGTAACTCAGAGAATACTGAACACACAGCCTGCACCTCTGAAGCTAGGATTGTTAAACATTAGATCTCTTACTTCTAAAGCGCTTATGGTTAATGAAATGATCTC
>VCAZ01000146.1:2500-5000 GCA_005784505.1 Bagarius yarrelli
TATCATGGATGGAATGAGTTTGACATCAGTGAGGATGAACCGCTCTGGAAGGGAAGTACCTGTCTCAGGTGTGTGTGTGTGTGGGTGTGTGTGTGTGTTTTAACATAAAACATGGCTAAAGCCTTTAATCTGTTTGGTGTTTAGGAGATTCAGTTGTCATCGCTTTTACACACCCAAAACAGTTAATAATGTGTGTCTCTCTCTTTGTGTGTGTGTGTGTGTGTGTGTGTGTGGTGTGTGTGTGTGTGTGCGCCTTCAGTTTAAAGATCCTCTCATCATGTTGCTCTTGGCGTCGGCGGTGATCAGTGTAGTGATGCGTCAGTTTGATGACGCCGTCAGCATCACCGTGGTATGTGTTTATCTCTCTCTCTTCTTTCTCTCTCTCTTTTCTGTCTCTGTCTTGCTTTCAGGTTCTCTTTTTCTCTGTCTTGTGCTCTCTCTCACGCGCTTTTTTCCTCTCTCTGTTTCATGGTGTATGTGTGTGTGTGTGTGTTCTCTCTGCAGGCGATCATCATTGTGGTTACTGTGGCTTTCGTGCAGGTAAAGGGGCGGAGTTATTACCTTGCTGCTGCTTGACTGAGTGACTGAATGACTGACTGACTGACTGACGGACTGACTGACTGACTGAGTGAGTGACTGACTGAGTGACTGACTGACTGACTGAGTGAGTGACTGACTGACTGACTGAGTGAGTGACTGACTGAGTGACTGACTGACTGACTGACTGAGTGAGTGACTGACTGTGAGTGAATGAGTGACTGACGTGACTGACTGACTGGACTGACTGACTGACTGACTGACTGACTGACTGACTGTCTGCTTTCTTTGATGTTTTAAAATGAAACATTTGTAGCTTTTTATTTATTTCATGAAAGTGGTGTGGAAGTTGAACGCTGATACTGGAGAATCATTTTTACACACACACACACACACACTCCAGGAAGTGTCACCACGGTGATGTGGAGCTGTACACACACCCCTGTGTTTCAGTCGTAGTTGACATACTACTTCAAGGAGATTATAATCATAAATAGAGCTGATTTAATTCAAAGGAAACTAATCTTCAGCTTCTGACCAATCAGAATCCTCCTGAGTTTCTGAGTAAGATCAGGGGTTGTGTGTGTGTGTGTGGTGTGTGTGTGTGTTTTACAGTTGTGTTGTGTTTGATTAGGAATACCGCTCGGAAAAGTCTCTGGAGGAGTTGGGGAAACTGGTTCCTCCGGAATGTAACTGGTACGAGTCAAACCCAAATCAAATCAGTATGCTAATGCTAATGTTGCTAACAAATGATGAAAGCATATGACCTCCAGATTAGCACAGTGTGTCCAACACACATTTTCCCTCTTAATGCACTACAAGCTCCGCCTCCAGACTTTAGGCCACACCCTTCATGAAAAAACATCAAAGTTACATAAACGTGTTAAATAAACGTGTGTGTGTGTGTGTCAGTGTGAGAGAAGGTCGTCTGGAACATATGTTAGCGAGGGAACTTGTACCTGGAGACACTGTTTGCCTTTCTGTGGGTGAGAGAGTCCCGGCGGACCTCCGACTTTTCGAGGTGTGACACAATACACACACACGTATACACACACACACACACATATATATATATATATATATATATATCACACACGCACAATACCACATGTAGGAATATATTTGTACGTTCTTCTTATCTTCCATTACACATTTATACAAATATTTATATACTCTCTCTGTTTCCCTTCCTCCCTCTCTGTCACTCTCTCTTTCTCTCTCTCCCTCTCTGTCTCACTCTCTTTCTCTCTCTCGCCCTCTCTGTGTCACTCTCTTTCTGTCTCTCAGTCAGCGGATCTGAGTGTAGATGAGTCCAGTCTGACGGGTGAGACCACGCCCTGCTCTAAGACTGTTGCTCCTCAGCAGGGGGGCGGTGATCTCACATCCCGCAGCAACATTGCATTCATGGGAACACTGGTGTGCTCCGGCAAGGCCAAGGTACAGCACTGCCCCAAAAACACACACACACACACACACACACACATTTAATTTCAGAATCCTCCCAGATTCTTCAGGGGTGCACATACTTTTGGAAATGTGGAGAATCTTTTGCTGATGCTGCGTTGTTGACGTCGTCTCCCTTTGAAAACTCGGCTAGTTTAAATGGGACAGGCTGTGCCGTTGCCATGGCGATATTCTTCCACAGTCTCTTCATAAGTGATTGATTTTCTTTCCTTTTCTTGTGTGTGTGTGTGTGTGTGTGTGTGTGTGTGTGTGGTGTGTGTGTGTGTGTGTGTGTGTTTCAGGGAATCGTTATAGGGACCGGTGAAAACTCGGAGTTCGGAGAGGTCTTTAAAATGATGCAAGCAGAAGAGGTGAGAAATCAGATGCAGAAGCTGCTGTAAAGTTTCTGCTCCTTTTCATTCGTGTGTTTCTCTGGTTTCCTGCAGTCTCCTAAAACTCCTCTGCAGAAGAGTATGGACCTTCTCGGGAAACAGCTCTCACTTTACTCCTTCTGCATCAT
>VCAZ01000146.1:12500-42500 GCA_005784505.1 Bagarius yarrelli
GGCCTTGCTCATAACCACTTCCCATTCCTGAATTCTTCTTTATTTACGCAGATCAGTTAAGTTCTAAGCTATCTTGTTGCTGCATAGCTTAATACAGACTGAAAATTCATTGCTTCAGTTGTTGTAAGTCGTCATTAGCTAGTAACTGTAGGAACAAGTCTAAGTTGGCCAAGTTGTTTAGGAAACTTCCTGCATGTTCAGAAACAAAGAGACTCAAAAAATCGCAGGTCATGTGATTCATCTGAATCGTGAGGTTTGGTGGATTAGTCGAACTCTAGTGGAATACAACAGCAAAAACAATCAAACTCTAACTAAACTAAGGGAAAGATTATTTTTATTCATATTATTATTAGTAGTAGTAATATTTGCATAATTGTTTAACACACTATTCATTGCTTATTTTATTAATTGATATTTTCCTAAGTTTTTTGTATAACTGTGTTTGTGGCGCCCTCTGGCGGAAATAAATATTTGGCACTAGAAGCTCCTGAAAGAGCGCGATTTATATTAATATAATCGCTTTAATAATAGTATTAATTTAAACGATTAATTAAATATTATATATAGTGTATGTATGTGTGTCTGTAAACACCAACAAACCTGAATAAATCTGGAACAATTCTTTAAAAAAATAAATAAATTAATAATAACCCGGAAGTAGAAGTGACCCGACCAGCGGGCGCGCCTGAACGCTGCTGTGGTTGATAAGCCGCACGCGGGTCTGTGCTGTGTGTGTTCTTTATCTCCGCTGCGCTAAATGTCTCAGTATTAAAGTTTGTGTTAGGAATAAACGCCGGTGTTTAACTGCAGCTCTTTATAAAAATCAGCGCATGATGGAATAAAGCGGCGTTTTCAACTCGGAGTTTCATTCAGTTTTCAGTTCCGAAGCTGATTAGCTAAAAGTGCTAAAGTGTTTTAGCGGAAGTTGTAGCGGAAGTGCGTCAATGTGAAAGGTAGCGAAATTTAATTTAATATTTTAATAAAAAAAATTAAAAACACTAAAAAGTAAATATGTAATAAACCCGATAATTAATATCGAAATAAAAATAAAGTAAAAGTAAAGAGGTAATAATGAGCGTTATTCTAATGTTTAATAAGTAAAAAAACTGTAAAAGTGCGATGAATTTATATAATAATCTGTTACAGAAATGGAAAAAATACATTATCACTTTTTTAGGCAGATTAGATTTTTATATCTGATTTTTACTTTAAAAAGCTTTAAAATATATTAAAGATTAAATAAATAAATAATAAAGTGAATTTTCTGTTAAAGAGGAATAAATTTACTGCTGCTTTGAAACCCTGTGGAATGAATTGTGGATAAACTGGGATGTTCGTGTGAAATTAAAGACTTTAACGGGTTTAATAGTAATAATAATAATAATAATAATAATCAGTAGTTTTATCTGTAGGTTCAATGGAGAATTACAGGAAAGCAGGTGCAGTGGAGCAGCCGAGTCTCTGTCCGTTCTCGGACCTCCTCCATGGTGGTACGCCGGTGGTTCGGGTTCGAGACGGCAGCAAAATCCGCAACCTGATGAGATTCAGTCAGAGTCGGATGGAGGGACGAGCGGAGAAAGCGTCAGAGAGCGGCGCAGGGGGAGGAGGAGGGGAGGAAGAGGAAGCCAGCGGAGAATCGCGGCTCTGCCGTCAGATCGTGTTTGCGGGCGTCGGTCCGAGCGTCTCTAAGACCATCACCTGCGTGGAGATCCTGAAGCGGCGTCTGGGTGGTCTGCATCAGGTCACACGGCTGGTCTACAGCTCGCTGCAGGAGACGTGGGAGCCACTGGAGCCGAGCGCCGGGCTGGACAGCATCACCGTGACCCGTAACATCCCCTCCATCTGGGTGCTGCTCTCCAGAGACCCGCTGGACCCCAACGCGGACGGATACCAGGCACCCGGGAGCTTCGACGCGCTCTGGGTGCAGGCCGCTGCCAGAGAGGAGCGAGAGAATCAGAGGAGGAGGAGCGGAGGAAGAGGAGGAAGTGGAAGAGGAAAAGGATCGCGCAGGCCGACGGCGTGGCACAGAGACGAGCGGAAAACATCGGTGTCAGGAGCGCAATGAGGCCACCACCACCACCACCACCACCACCGGGCTTCAGTGGAGAAAAACAAACAAAAAACTGGCGGCGCTTAAGTCAACCAGCCAATCAGATTAGAGGTTATATGACATCACAAGAGTTCATCAGCATCAGAAATCCCGTTCCTTACGCAACACCACGTTTCAGTAAAGTTTCCCTAAAAAAGTTTATTAAAAATAATAATTTTTTTAGTTTTATTTTGTAAACAAACACAGAAACTGCAGTTCCTTTTTTATTTAAGTTGTTAAAGGCATAAAAAATGTAAATGTCTGAAATGTCAAATATTTTTATTTTAATACAAATAAAAGTTTTTTTGCTGATTTTTTTTTCGTTCGGGTTTTTTTTTGCATCTCGTTTGAGGTTCGTTTTTATCCACTGCTTTTTATTTACACAGTCAGTGTTTAGAGCGTTAAAGGATTTGTGTTAACTTCCTCAGTATAAAGAACACTGCGAATCACACACACACACACACACACACACTGATAAGGAATGTCTTTCACACTGATTTCTTATTTTATTTCAGAGTCAATTTCATCGTCTGGGCTTCAGATGAAGATTCTGAATCATGTCAGTTCAGTCGGAAACAGCGAGTGCTAATGAAGGGTTAAAAGAGGAAGAGAGATCCTCTGTTAGCGCGACAGGAGTCAACATTAATTCCATCATTTGTAGTGATTCTTTTTTTTAATGAAAAGAAAATTCGAACCAAAATGATTCAGTGTAAAAGGAGGGAGTCAGTTTGAGTCATGACTCAACAATTCACCGATTAAAGTGATTCATTTCATGTGAAAAGAAGCAAAACTTGGTTCACCGATTCATGTAGTCAAATGATTCAGTACAAACTGCAGGTGACGGGTTTCGACTCTGAGTTTGTGAATTGAATCCCAGTGAAAATGGAGATGATCAGATCTGATTTCTGTCTGATTATGAATCCGATCTTGTCACTGCAGCACACTGTGAATAAAAGTCTGTGTTTTCTGTTATTGGGTTGTGACTGATGATGATAAAGATGGCGATGGTGGTAATGATGACGAAGGTGATGATGGTGCTGATGGTAATGATGGTAATGATGAAGGTGTTGATGGTGATGATGATGATGGTGCTGATGGAGATAATGGTAATGATGGTAATGATGAAGATGATGATGATGGTAATGATGCTGGTGGTGATGATGGTGCTGATGGTAATGATGGTAATGATGAAGATGTTGATGGTGATGATGGTAATGATGAAGGTGATGATGGTGCTGATGGTAATGATGGTAATGATGAAGATGTTGATGGTGATGATGATGATGGTGATGATGGTGCTGATGGTAATGATGGTAATGATGAAGATGTTGATGGTGATGATGATGATGGTAATGATGCTGGTTGTGATGATGGTGATGATGGTAATGATGGTAATGATGAAGATGTTGATGGTGATGATGATGATAGTAATGATGCTGGTGGTGATGATGGTGCTGCTGATGGTAATGATGAAGATGTTGATGGTGATGATGATGATGGTAATGATGCTGGTTGTGATGATGGTGATGATGATGATGAAGGTTTGGTTCCTTGGGGAAGGTGATGTCTGGGGTTTCTTTCTGTATTTCATGCAAAATTCCTGAAGTTTGTAAGTCAAATGTGCGTGAGTGCAGACGTGGGGTGGAGCTGGAGGATTGACGAAAACATCTACGCAGTCAATCTTTATACAGGTGAGACGTGAGACAGGTAAGAGCTTCTTCTTCTTCTCTGCTTATTATTATTATTATTATTATTATTATTAGGTTTTGTGTTTATGATCATTTGGGCTGGAGGATTGGGAGAGTTAATGATGATAATTTACTTAAAATGACTGAAAGAGATTAGAACCAACAGCAGTCTGAGAACTGATCCAAAAACAGCTAAAAAGCTCCTGTACTGAAATCTGTTCTGTTTATTTTCACACCAATAAAATTAACCCTGAATTTATTTATTAGAAATTAACCAGAAATGAGAAATAACACAAATTTTAATCAGATTTATTTATTTATTTATGTGTTTATTATATATCAGAAAATGAAAATGAGTGCACCGGGGTGCCACAGAGCTCGGACACTTTTCCGGTTTTAGATTCATCAGAACATAAAATTCATTTTTACCTTCTTCTTACTTTTATTTTGTTATTTCTGCTTTTTTCCCTTTTCCACCTGTTTTCAAGTCAATTCTCATTTATGGAAATTCACAGATTTCCCTAAGTGTGTGTGTGTGTGTGTGTGTGTGTGTGTGTGTGTGTGTGTGTGTGTGTGTGTGTGTGTGTGTGTGTGTGTGCAAGAAAATTATAATTTGTAATGATGATACAACACAAAAATCAATTTCAGACAACATGAACCTCCTGCCTTAAAAAGAAACCAGTGCAGAATCAGACAAAGACAGACAGACAGACAGACAGACAGACAGATGAACTGGCAGACAGACTGACTGGCAGACAGATAAAAATCAGAAATGATTTTGTGTGTTTATTTTGACCGGAATTGATATTTACAGTAAATCATTTGAACTTGAATAATTATATTATTTCCGGTGGCAGAAATATTCGAGCACCAGAACGTTTTATTTCATTCTAATAAATAAATAAATAATAAAGAAAGAAAGAAAGAAAAAAAACACAGAAGAAAAAAAAGCTTTAAAACCAAAAACCACAGAAATGTTTCATCAGGTAAAAAAGCAAAACCAGAGCAGGTCATGTGTGGCCAAAATGCAAACAACCACTGCCACATACAAATGTACTTATTTGCACACACACACACCCAAAAACACCCATACACACCCACACACACACACACAGATTTTGTGTCCAATGACACGCAAATCAGATATATGACTTCATCACTTTTCAGGAAGCAGAGTGTGGGGAACAGAACAGTGTGAGGAACAGTGTGTGAGGAACAGTGTGTGAGGAACAGTGTGTGAGGAACCGTGTGTGAGGAACCGTGTGTGAGGAACAGTGTGTGAGGAACAGTGTGTGAGGAACAGTGTGTGAGGAACCGTGTGTGAGGAACCGTGTGTGAGGAACCGTGTGTGAGGAACCGTGTGTGAGGAACAGTGTGTGTGTGTGAGGAACAGTGTGTGAGGAACAGGTGAACCGTGTGTGTGTGAGGAACATGTGTAGAACCGAGGACAGTGTGTGAGGAACAGTGTGTGAGGAACAGTGTGTGAGGAACAGTGTGTGAGGAAAGTGTGGTGAGGAACGGGACAGTGTGTGAGGAACGTGTGTGAGGAACAGTGTGTGAGGAACCGTGTGTGAGGAACAGTGTGTGAGGAACCGTGTGTGAGGAACCGTGTGTGAGGAACAGTGTGTGAAGAACCGTGTGTGAGGAACAGTGTGTGAGGAACAGTGTGTGAGGACGTGTGTGAGGAACAGTGTGTGAGGAACCGTGTGTGAGGAACAGTGTGTGTGTGTGAGGAACAGTGTGTAGGACGTGTGTGTGAGGAACAGTGTGTGAGGAACGTGTGTGTGAGGAACAGTTGTGAGGACCGTGTGTGAGGAACCGTGTGTGAGTGTGTGAACAGTGTGTGAGGAAACAGTGTGTGAGGAAACCGTGTGTGTGAGGAACAGTGTGTGAGGAACCGTGTGTGAGGAACAGTGTGTGAGGAACCGTGTGTGAGGAACAGTGTGTGAGGAACAGTGTGTGAGGAACAGTGTGTGAGGAACCGTGTGTGAGGAACCGTGTGTGAGGAACCGTGTGTGAGGAACCGTGTGTGAGGAACCGTGTGTGAGGAACCGTGTGTGAGGAACAGTGTGTGAGGAACAGTGTGTGTTTCTGTGTTTCTGTCTCCAGTTCAGAAGATATCGAGAGTCCAGAGATTCCGACTGGGAGAAGAGTTCGTTTCGTCATGTTCTCCTTCCTCCTCCTGGTGTCTCTGTTAAGTCAGGGTGAGTCGCTGCCTTGTCTTGTGTAAGTGACTGAACGAAGCTTTGGGTCCAGCAACATGTTTTCATTCTCTGATTGTGATTTTTAACAGGTCACGCTGTTGACTATGGAACAGACTTCGTCACGGCGTTTCCAGAGAACCTCGCTTACTATTTTCCGTCTCCTCTCAGCAATCTACTGAAAATCACCACCATGATTCCCAACACTAATGTTGTGGTCACCATGAACGGTACAAAAATCTGTGACAAGACACAAGTCGATCCAGGGGTGATTGAAGTTTCCATTACAAACACGTCTGAAGTCAGTGAATTCGGTGTCTGCCAAAAGACCGTCAGAATTACCAGCAACCAAAACATCACCGTGATGTCCATTAGCAAGCGAGGAGACAGCATCCAGGCCAACATGGTTCCACCTACAACTAAGCTGGGACTGGAATATATAATCCCTTCCCTGAATTACACAGAGTTCGCCGAGCTGGTGAACACTTATGACCAGCCCCAGTTCCCCAGTTCTGCCAACCCGGTGCTGCTGGACTTCAGTTACAGGCTCATCCTTATCAATGCAATAGAGGGCGAGAACCAAATCACGGTGACTGAGAAGCTTCCAACTGGAAGTAATGAAGTGAAGGTCACACTGGCATCTTTGGAAATGACCCAGTTGCTGAGCAGCAGTTTCTGGTTTAAAGTCTCTGCTACTGCAAAAGTTGCCGTGATTCTCACCAATCCCTGTATGGACAGCATCGGCTGCAGGTGTAACATGATTTCCCATCAAATCCGACCCAATGAGTTTCTGGGAACTGAATTCATCTATCCGCCGTTATCCGGGATCTCCAAGCTTTTTGTAACCTCGGCAGAAAGCGTTACGCTCACCTGCGACTCCAACCAAAAACAAGTTGAGCCTGGTTCCATAAACTTGGTTGCTTATTTCCCAGATCTCGCCACTTCAAGCACAAACCTCACAACGTCCGCACCATCAGGCCTCAGAGTGATCCGTCCTGGCCTCATAATCGATCTTCTCCCGATGAGCAAGTTTGCCAGCTGTTTCTTGGTGCACAAACACACCGCAGCTGCGCAGGCTTACGCTTTAGTGATAGTTGAAACGGGTAAAGAAGGTGATGTGCGCATGGGCACGGCTTCAGTCACCGCGTCCTGGGTGCCCATCACTGGAACAGGCTACTCCCACGGCAATATCAGCATCACTGACAATTCTAACGTCATTTGGCATCTAAGCTCGAAAATTGCGGTGTACAGCTTCGAGCAATTAGCTTCGCAAGTGTTTACTGGCGGTCCGGCGATTTCTATAAACGAAGAGCCAGGTAAAGTCCTGCAGGCTGGAGGAGCTGGAGGAGCTGCAGCATTGCTGCGAATCACTGTGTCACACTGTAATTAACCTGTGTTTGTTTGCTTCACAGACCCCAACGGCTGTGTTGTTGTTCCCATGGAGTTCGAACTCTCTAACGTCACCTTGAGTTGGCAGGCGTCTCATGCTCACTGCAAAGAAAAAAACATGCTGCTGGCGAGTCCCAACCTCAACTTCACCCACAGCAAAATGGCAGCTACGCTCAACAGCAGAAACGCTGGAGGCGTCGCATGGCTCGGGCTGCGGCGAGACTTGGTCACCTCTGAGTGGTACTGGCACAGAAATGCCCCTTTCGACTTCGCCAACTGGGACAACGACCAACCCTCCAATGGCCTGTGCGTATCCATGAAGATGGAACAGAACGGGAACTACACCTGGAGCACCGTGCGCTGCTGCACCCCCTTCCTGCCCCTGTGTGTCCGAGATATGATCCTCCTCGCTACCATTACCGATACTTCCACCCGTTTGTAAGCATCAGCCCAACTAATCAACCACTAACGATGGCGAAATCAGTCTCACTCCAATTTATGCTTATATTTAGTTAAATGTAGTGAAATATATTCGGCACAAACTGATAATCAGGTAAGCAACAGCATGCAAACTCCACTGGGCCCCTGAGTCAGGCCCCTGACACTCAAACTAAAAAAAAGAGATAAATGGAAGTGGTTTTTAATAAGAGTGTCTGCTAAATGCTAGAAATATAAACCGAATTATAAACTCTGGGCTTATTATTATTATTACTATTATTATTATTACTATTATTATTACTATTATTATTATTATTATTATTATTTTAATTCCTGCCTGGTGACTGAAGTAACTGAAGTTAAACGGCTTTTTGATTTAGTAATTTTCTCCTGATTAATCGGTTCTCTGTAGCTGCACGCTAATAAATACTGCAATCATTTTATTCATCCGAGTTAAACAATTTTTAATGACGATAATTTTAATTACATTAGACATAAATAAAACTTAGTTTAAACTTTTATTCTGTAAAATGTATTTATCCTAGAAATTAATACATACCGTGATACAACACTCACACACACACACACTCACACACACACACACACACACACACTTTATATAATCACTATATAAACACATGAGATGAGTTTAATTCTTGATGGTTTGTTATTGTAGCTGTAACTTAATTAAAATATGTAAATTGTAAATGTGAATCTTTATCTGTTCTTTCTGCTTCTCACTGAATATTTATGCTGTAATAATAATAATAATAAATAAATCAATCATTTATCCATCCATCTATTAGTCCATAAATAAAGAGAAAACGTATAATCTGTTCTGATTGGATGTAAGAAACTAGGATCTGATATAAAATCTGACGTGAGATGGACACATTAGTGGAAATAAACCAGTTTATTCGCCTCGTTCAGATTGGATTTGTTTTTCGAGTGAAAGTGTGTGATGTGATTCTAAGCAGCGAAAATTCTGAGACTTTATTTTAGATCTGTGACATCAGCGCATAAAAATAACCTCAACTAACAATCAACATGTCAATCAATTCTGGAGGCGGAGCTTAACCTAATCAAACTGTTATATGATTTTATTGGTTTCATCTAAAAGTGAAAGCTGAATTTAAACACATACTGAGATGCAGGAACATCATTTGGTTGATTGACACATACTGTTGGAACCAGCGTGTCGTTTAACGAGCAGCCCCCCCAGACCCCCCAGGAAGAGAACACATTTTACTGCTAACGCTAATCCGAGCAGCAGTGGGACACTCAGAGCATCACTACTGCTGCTGTGGTTCTTGGACTTTTCTGGGTTGGTGGAAAGAATGTAGACCGTTGCCTGGTCGTTGCCCAGGGGGTTGGAGGCGGTGCAGGTGTACTGCCCTCCCGGCTGGATGTCCAGGAGCTGGCTGGTGGTTCTGTGGCGGTCCGGAGCTTCTTGTGGGAGAGGAGCTGCTTCGTTTACCGAGTCGAGAACTTCATCTAAACCCGTCCACTGGACATCGGGTAGTGGAGACCCCTGGACCTGACACAAAGCTTTGAGTCTAGTCTCCATGCTGCCCCCGATGGACAGACTCAAGATCTGCGGTGGCGCTAGACATAAAAAACCCACACAAACTCAAAGTTTACAAACACACGACTGACTAATGCTAATCTGAGACACAAAACCGTGAATAAATAATCACGAGCTCTTCTTACCTTCCACGCGGAGCCGGGTGCCCATTTTGTTCTCGTAGTTGCCGTGCGGTTGGTCGGGAAGCTCGACGCTACAGTAATAGCGTCCATTGTCCTGCAGGCCCGTGCTGCTGATGCGCAGGGTCAGGTCGTGCTCTCGGTGGTTCCCCTCCAGACGGTATCGCTGGTCCTGGTCCGGACCGGTCTCGCACTGCTGGCTGCTGTTGAGACTGGAGCAGCGGAAGAGCACGGTGCTGCTGCGGGAGTGGCCCAGACGCCACACTACATTCATGGAGGAATGCATGGTGTGTGCGGGGTGTGTGAAGGAACAGGGCAACACTGCGGGGTAACCCTCGATGGTTCGCACTTCGGGGGACACCTGAATGGACCAGGTGTCATCGTAGGCTGATAGAGCTAAAGATGAAGGAGAAGAAACACTGATGACCAACGGTCATAAAAACCCGCCGAAAGAACAAACGATCAATTGTAAACTAAGCGATTGTTGGTAATCTGCGTCTACGGGTGGGTTTGTATTGCGTAGTAATAGTTAGTAACAGTTTGTAATAGTGTCTAATAATTTGTTACCGTTAGTAATGTTTATTAATAGTTAGCAGTGGTTACTACTAGTTAATAACAGTTTGTAATGTTTTAAATGGTTAGGAATAGTTTGTAACAGCTAGTTTAATGGTTAGTTAAGGTTTATAATCATTTGTAATGGCTGCAGTTGAAATGGTTAGTAATAGTTAGGAATGGTTTGGAATAGTTAATGGTAGTTGGTAATGGTTAGTAATGGTACATTCTAGTTGTATAGCATGTGCCCTACTGAAGTTTAGTAACTTCTGCATAATGAATGTTTGCTAAAACGTTGTGAGGAAATGAATTAAAGAGACTTTTGTGGTTTTTTGGAGGGAAAAAAACAAATGAAAAGCATAAATACCGAATAAAAGTCACATAAACAATGAAATATTTAATCCTGCGTAAAGACGAGCTCTTAGAAAGTTCATTCTACCGAGATCATTTGGAAATTTCCATTAGGAAGTAAATTACAGATCAGTAACTCTAAGCCCGGGTTTAAACTCCTGATCCTCACCATCAGCCTCCTACAGCTAACAGCTGAACCCCTCTTACCCCAGACGCAGATCAGGAGCAGCGTGATGGTGGAGCGCAGCACGTCCATGACCGCCGAGTCGCACACTTCCTCTAACAGCTGGAACAACTGATGAGACTTTAAACACAGACGCTCCACATTTCTGACTCAGAGTCACACCACACACACTCACAACACACACCGACATCAATACCGCCATTTTACTACAAAGTTATTCAAGTCACTGTTTCAGAAAATCCGGGATAGATTAAGTAACATTGTTATTATTATCATTATTAGTATTATTATTAGTAGTATTATTACTTTGATCTATTTTTATTGTTTTTAATAGACTAAATCATTCAATGCAACTATAAATAAATTATAATGTTAGTTGTAAAACCTGCTGATCTTCAAATCCGAATAATAATTTAGCTGATCCATTACTGTACTGAAGACAGACAGACAGGAAGCCAGGCAGGCAGATAGACAAACAGACAGAAAGCCAGGCAGACTGACAGACAGAAAGCCAGGCAGACAGGCAGGAAGCCAGGCAGAAGCAGAAAGACAGGCAGGCAGGAAGCAGAAAGCCAGGCAGGCAGACAGACAGACAAGCCAGGCAGGCAGACAGGAAGCCAGGCAGGCAGGCAGACAGACTGACAGACAGAAAGCCAGGCAGGCAGGCAGACAGACAGGAAGCCAGGCAGGCAGATAGACAGACAGACAGAAAGCCAGGCAGACAGACAGAAAGCCAGGCAGGCAGACAGACAGAAAAGCCAGGCAGACTGACAGACAGAAAGCCAGGCAGGCAGGCAGACAGACAGGAAGCCAGGCAGGCAGACAGACAGACAAACAGGAAGCCAGGCAGGTGGATAGACAGACAGGAAGCCAGGCAGGCAGATAGACAGACAGACAGAAAGCCAGGCAGACAGACAGAAAGCCAGGCAGGCAGACAAAACCCCAGACGTAAACCCCTAAAACCGAACTAGCCTTTAGCGCTAACCTGTTTGCCCATATTAGGGCATGAAATAGACAAACTTTAATCACTTTTATTCAGTATATGAATCTAGACTTGATTATAGATGTTATAGTTTGCGGGTTTAATCATTACTGACTGGTGTTTTTTTCCAGAAACGACATTTTTAAGTGTTTGCTTCCGTCAACTGTCCCCTTAACGTTCCTTTAACGCCATAATGACGTCTCTCTGACGTAGTGCATCCAGTGTTGGCAATGTAGTAAACCCCGCCCACTTTCTTATACACGTGTTCTAAACACCTTGATTTTTTAAACCTAGTGCACTTCATAGTGCACTTAGTAGGGAACTAATTGCGTTTATTTGTAGGACAGGGTCACTTGAATTAGAGGAAGGTTAGTTCAGGACACAGACCGCGTCACGCCCCCAAAACTATAGCAGGACTGAAGCGGAGTGTGTGTGTGTGTGTGTGTGCGTGCATTTACACTCTCCAGAACTTACAGTATACACACACACACACACACACACACACACACAAAGGAGGAAAAGGAAAACACAATATAAAATGTCTCAAAGTGTTGTCACGACAACATCATCGACTACGACTACGACTACGACTACGACGGCTGGAGGATGTGTGGACTTCGGTTATTGTCGCTCTTTTCACGGCTTATTAAAAATCGCGCAAGTGGTAAGAAAACTATTTTATTAACTTTTATTTAAAATTGAGTAGTTGTTTATTCTCGGTTATTGGATGGTATTAAAGGTGTTTTAGAGGCGGAACTTCAGTGTTTCTGTTCAGGATTTATATAAAAAAATGTTTCTCAGTCTTAAAGCTGCGGGTTGTGATGGTTTCCGGTCCGGAAATACGCATACTATAATAGTGGAGAGACACTGAAACTGTCTGCTGTCAGGTGGAGTCTTAGGGATCCGCATCATTTCTATCAGCAAGCTGTACACTGTTCTGGTCCCGAATTAACCCCTGTCTCTGTCCCAGTCCCCGACCCAGTCCCATCTCCTACCCAGTGGAACAGAGTGATGGGTCATGGTTTTCATGACGATCTTCAGTTCAGCTGTGAAATGTGTGTGTGTGGGTGTGTGAACAGGTGACCCTACTGATCGCCTTCCTGTGTGTCCACTGCTCCTCCATCTGGACAGATTATGATGCGTTTCGATACTTTGAGGTGGTCACCTTATGGTTCCTCTTCACGTTCCTCATCTTCTTCCTCATGTACACCTTCAGGCTGCAGGTCCGACTCCCCTGCATTAACTGGACACTGACGGTGAGTGGACGCATCGTCATTTTCTAACGTTTGTGTCCGTCTGTCTGAAGCATGTCTGTCTGACCACGGCGTGTCTTATGATTTAACGCTGCAGGAGTTTTTCCACTATGTCCTGGGTTCCTTTCTGATCTTCATCGCCTCCATCGTCATGGCAGTGAAGAGCTACAGCATCTCCGCTCTCGTAGCCGGATCTGTGAGTGAAACCTGCACTGGACCAGTTTATTAGTATTTTGAGAAATTTGATAAAATATATGTAAATTTATTCATAAATAATGAAATACGCTTTAAAAGTTATTCCTTCTGTATGACTGATTTATTTGGATGAATGTAAACCGTCTCTGTCCTCATATACAAGGGACATCAGGAAGTTTCCGGACACAGATGGCAGCAGAGCTGTAGGCTGCACACACAGCTACAGGAAGCACAGCATTGCGTTGGCGTGTGTCGAAACCTTTTAATTCCCCTCGTATTTATAATAAACTGCAGTTAAATAGGATTTCATCTCAGTGTTAATTATGTGAATGTAATAAAATAAAAAACAATTAATCAAAAACAAAACACAAGTTGCAGTAAAAGACTCTGGAAACACACACACACGCCACAACTAAAAAACTGTGTGTGCTGTGTGTCATCGTCACACTTCCTGTTAAATGTCTTCCTTCTGCTTTTGAGCAGAGGAGGACGTTTCAGTGCCGGACAGACAGTTTACTTTACTGTAAATACAAATGAACGAATAAATGAATAAATTATTATTATTATTATTATGATGATGATGATGATGATGATGATGATGATTATAGCTGTCACGGTTATCAAATTTGAGCGACGATTAATTGTCAGAGAAATACTATAATTATTTTATAATCGCTCCAGTTTGTGATTAATTAAAGATCAAGATGAAGATGAGATGTGTGTTTTTTTCACCGGCTCTCACACACACGCATCTGATGCTTTCAGGTTTTTGGATTTATTGCAACTTTCCTTCTTGCCATCAGTGTATGGACGTCGTATAAAGTCTCGTGCGGCGCTCGGCAAACCTGTGAGTGACCACCTGTCCATTATTCATGTCTTTTTGCAGTGATGTGTGTAAATCATTAAATTTCATACACACGCTGTTTCTTCAGGACTGAGATTTGGGATGTCATTAATATTTTGGTCATGTTAATGCAAAATAATACAGCATAATAATAATACTGATGACCCCTAAACAGGAAGCTGAGCAACTGAATGCACTGTGATTGGTTGCCTCGTCTGTCCATCAGACAGTTGATCTCTCGTGCAGATAAACTCCACACACACTGTTTATTTGATTTTTTGCAGGTATTTCAGTGTAACTGAACTGAACAGGATCCCAGCAGAGAATAAACCTGATCTGATCTCCTTCTGGTCATTGGTGTCCTCCCAAAGGTGGGCTGAGAACTCATCCCCGTCCTCAACGCTGCAGTTTATTTGATTTTAACCCTGACCCTTGTGAACTTGTGGGCGTGGCCTGTTCTATTCTGTCCTGTGAGAAAATGTTGTTGTTCGTTATGCGTGTGTGTGTGTGTGTGTGTGTGTGTGTATGTAGATGAGAGGAAATCCTGCTGGGTGGAGGACAGACTCAGCGAGCGGACAGAAGAGACACTACGGCCAAAACTCTGTTTAATCAGTTCATTCTTTTATTATTCTAAATGCTGATGAGAAAATGTACAGTGTTTTAAATTCCAGATGTTTCTTATTGCGATGTTCTGGACTGCAGCTGTGAGCTTGTGTTTAACCCAGAACACACAGAGTGGAATGTTCTTATACCGGACAGTGTTTCTGTATTTATTCATGTTTATAGCGCCGATCAGACAAAAGGGCTTTAATGTAGACGTTTATCAGTTTGAAGTGCTCAAATTGTTTACTTTTCATTCTTTTATTAAACACAAAATCCTGAATGTTCATGTTTTCGACAAAAGTTTCAAATACAAAATAAATAATAAATTGTGTAAAATATTTTGTGATTTTTTTAGTGTTCATTTAAAAAAAATCCCTTATGTCCCTCAACAGTCAGTGGACTGCATAGCCTTCATTTGCATACTGAAATCTGACTGGCTATTAGAAGTAATCACTCAATAACACTAGCGCATATGCCCCGCCCACCTATATATATTATTAATATAGAGGGACTGATTCGATATTTTTTATCAATAGAGTCGATTTTAATATTATGATAGTATTAATTTCGTCCAGTTCAGTATTTACACCAGAGAATAATGTTGACGGGGTTAAAGGTCAGATGTCACTGTGATGGAGAAACCAGTGCGGTTCAGGGTGGGACGAGTTCAGGGTGGGACGAGTTCAGGGAGTGGGATCAGGGACGAGTTCAGGGACGAGTTCAGGGACGAGTTCAGGGACAGGACGAAGTTCAGGGACGGAGTTCAGGACGGACGACCTGCCGGCTGGAAAAACCGAATGAAAGTCCAGAGGAAGCGCAGAACCGAGCGGAGGGAAGGAAGCCACAGCTGGAGGTTCTGTTAGCGGTGAACAGAACCAACAAAAATAAGAGTTGATCAATTCTGACTAATGTTCAGTGAGACAGTCGAGTCAAGTTCCTGTTCCATTTCCTGTTTTCTGAATAAAGACTGTTTTCTTCTTCTGAATCAAACAGGCGCACACACATCATGAAAAAATACAGACAACAAATCAGGTTTTGTGTGTGTGTGTGTGTGTGTGTGTGTGTGTGTGAGTGTGTGTTGAGCAGCAGGGGGCAGTGTTGTACTGAGGAAACTTAACACACCGCGCGTTATTTTACGATTAACAAAGCAAAGAAAACAAATCCAGCATAAAAATATAAAAGTTTCATATTAATTATTAGTAAATTATAACCAGAGATCAACTAATACTATAAATAAATAGTAATAAAAATAATAGCAATATTATTATTAATAATAAATAGTAATAATAAATAATAATGCGTTAGGATGAACAGTTACTGTTTGTGTTAGTATTGATGGTTATTGTTATTATAGTTAGAAATAATTGTTGTTCTTTATATTTATTTCATTTCCTGTGGATTTATTTCAGTTAAATCGTTAATAAATGTTTCTGTTGGTATGTGTTTTTATTATTATTATTGTTGTTATTTTATCTCTGAGTCCCTGACGGACTTTTACTCTTCTATTGTTTTATATTTTCTTTTTGTCATTTTTATATTTAGTTTTTATTCTGATGTAATTTTATTTTATTTATTTTAAAGGATTTTAACCACACCTTTATTTACAGTTGCTGTGTGTGTGTGTGTGTGTGTGTGTGTGCGCGTGTAGGAGATCCCCGTCTTCAAAGGGAAAAGTTCTTGGTTCTTTACGGTAAAAGCAGAATCACGGAAGCAGCGCGGGGGCAAAAGTGTTTGTGTTTGTGAGAGAAACGACTAGAAACCCGAAGACACACCAGGTAAAGTTATCTGAAATAATCGATTATTTATCGCAGTTTTTTTATGACTTTAAACCGATATTTTCTCGCTCGCGTTGTGTTTTAACGCTCTTTGTTCTGTAGCTGCGCGCGCCTCTACTTTCGCTTCCGGTTTTACTGTGCGCTCGTGTTCTTTTTATTTAATGTTCTTTTTTCCCACTCTTTTATGTTAAGTGGGTCGCGCGCGCTAATTTACACACTTAAACTGGATTTTTGGGACGTCTGACGTCATCATCACTCTGTGTGTGTGTGTGTGTGTGTATGTGTGTGTGTCAGTCATTCGGAAAAGCCAGCGAGACGCTCGTGTGTTTGTGTCGCAACAAAACAGAATGATGCCGTAAACCGACGCCACGTTCACGACAAACTGCGCGACACGAACGGCAAAAAAAAAAAAGCCTTTAATTAACCATCATTTGTTCTTCCCAGCTTAGGGGACGGCAAAACATTTTGTGATGTAATAGTGTAGTTATTAGCCCCGCCCCGTTGGTCATAAACATTTTTCCTCTTTAAACAGCGGAATAATCGCTAAAGTCATATTCTTCTCCTGAGTCTGAGTGGTGTGTGTTTCATCAGCATTGATGCTGTATTTTCTCTCTGTCAGGTGTTCCTGTAGCGATGGCCACCCCAGAGGCGGTGTATAACTCCACCACCACGGCAGAACCTGCGGCCGGTTCCCCACGATGGTTCCCTGTGACGAATCCCAACCTGGACTTCACCCGGTTCTGTGTGAAAATCCTGGAAGTGGTGAGTTCACGCTTAACGACTGGGTGTGTCTGTCTGTCAGGATGGAGTGAAGTGGAGTTCTTCTGCACTTCCTGTCGGTTTATAAAGGCTGTACTATAGAGTCTGATTATCAGGAGTATGAGTGAAATAGAGTCATTCTCCATCCGCCATGTTGATATTAATCACATGACCTGTGATGTCACAGCAGTGTGAATATAAAGTGTGTTACTGTTTAAAGTGTGATGATGACGCTACCGATGCCTCAGAGCCGCACAAACAGACTGAAAAACAGCTTCTTTCCTGTGGCTGTTTCTGCACTGAACAGCTGATATACAGTATTAATTACTACCTGCACTGCCACTTCTGTACTTTGCACTACTTTATCATCATACATCTCTGCACCATCCATAACTATCTACTGTTACACCTCTATACTCTATCCATATACCTCTGTACATTATTTACCCCCACCTCTGTAACTATCAACCCCACACCCTATTTATTACACTGATATTTACTGTAAATAAGCCACTTATGCACTTCTGGTTAGATGCTATAACTGCATTTCATTGGCTCTGTACACGTACCTTACACAATGACAATAAAGTTAAATCTAATCTAATCTAATCTAATCTAATCTAATGATAAAGGAGTGAAATTTATCTACAATGAACAATGTTTTTACTCTGAAGTATTAAAGTTACTTTAAACTCTTGTAAAGTCGCCGCAGCTCTGCTTTCTTTCTGCCATTTTGGGATATGACGAGTCGTCTCTCTCTCCCGCGGGATCATGGGACAGTAAAGTGTCCAATCGAATGTGTCCTTCAGAATCCGGGAACTTTACACACACTGATTTACACATACTAAAGATATAGATAGATACTAAAGATATACTATCAGCTAATACTACACCCCTCACACACTCCATTACACACACTACACACCTCACACACTCCATTACACACACTACACACCTCACACACTCCATTACACACACTATATAATAAGGAATTATGAGGTTTCGGGATGGTGTTTATTTTGCTTGTAATGACTTGACCATGTGATTTGGGACGTGTCCTGATAAAAGGGTTGTTTTATTTTCAATCTAATGTGAAGTGTACACTAGTTAGTGCTGATGTAATGATTTGGAACACCTCCAGCGGGATTCCCCTCACTGATATCTGACAGCACAGCCTCTTCGTCTGTTGATTAATGGTTTAGTCCCTCGTATATTATACAGATGCTGAGCTTCTGATTCGCCAGTTCCAGCTTTACAGTGAGGTTTAGGTTATCACACAATCAGCCGGAACCGCCTTGAAACATGATGAACTCTTTATGAAATTACATTAACACACACACACACACACACACACACACATTTTCTGCAGATTTGCATTCTCGCACCAGGCTCCAAAGTATGAACACGGCGTTGTCACCTGCCTGAAAAACCTCACACACCAGCGCTCTGTTCTCTCTCTCTCTTACAGACACACACACACACACACACACATATACTGATTTAGACTGAAGTGACCACTAAAGTGACCTTCATGACTTTTTTGGTGTTTTTCCTGTTTTTTTTTGCGTTAAAAATAGAGCAGAACATGGACCTCACTGATCTTTAATAAAGCTCTAAGGCTGCGTGTGTGTGTGTGTGGTGTGTGTGTGTGTGTGTGTCACAGCTGGATGTGGAAGTGATTATAGCGCAGAACAGCTGTCAGAAAAATGAAATATTGGTTGGGAATATTGTGCAATCGTCTGTAGTGTAAATGCTGAGCGAGAATTCTAAAAAATGTCTCAACTGTCACTTCCTTATTTATAAAAAAACACAGCAGAAACTGTGATGAAACACTTTATCTGCAGAACACCTAGCGTGTGTGTGTGTGCATGTGCGCGTGTGTGTACGTGTGTGCTGTTTAGCATAAAAATTGTCTGTCACAACATAAACACCATCTCTTTTTCCAAGAATTTCCCCAAACCTCCAACCAAAACACCACATGACCGCCCACATGACTCATGTCTACCATCACATTCTCTGTAACTTACACACAGTTTGGTTTTTATTCCGGTTGGTGTGTGTGCACAGTGTGTTTACGGTGGTTATTAATCAGCTGAAGAACTGCAGATAATGAATATGTTTCACTGCGGACGGTTCGACCGGCGGTGCACGGGTTCCCGACAGGACAGTTTAGAGGAATAAAGTTAACCGAACTTTTTCCCGTCACACAGACGCCGTCGTTCTGTTTTATAATCACTCTAATTAATGTGTTATAATAATCATTCTCAGCCACACCTTACAGCTCTTTCTGATGACATCCTTTCAGTGCTGCAGATGGAGTTACAGACTGCAGGTGGGAATAATATAATAATATAATAATAATAATAAATAATAATTATATAAACATTATAAAAGGGTTAACATGTTCGCACACTGTTTATTACAGACGTGAATTTAGCGCGCTAACAAATACTGATTCATCTGCAGTTAATCAGATAATTATCTTCTCCAGGCGGTGTGTCTGAGGGAGGTGTGTTATTTAAATCCACTGACGCTTCAACATCCTCAGAACGAAGCGGTGGTGAGATAAAGGTCATGATTCGATGCAGGAACATAACACACATCCAGATGTTTAACTGTAGGCTGATATATTTAAATGCTGCTGAATTATTACTGACCTGAGGAGCGCTTTGGAGTCTGAGATCCTTTTTTATGTAACAAGTTCAAACCTGGAACTGCAATTTCCTAAAGCTGAATAACGGGTTAAACGGGTGCTCTTTTTTGTTTGTACGCCTTTTTCTGTAGAAGATCTTCAGGTTCAAGTTTGTGGGCGTGGCCTTCGCTAATTTTGAAAATTATATAATCATTTATAACCGTGCAGTAAACGTTTAAGTCCACCGGTTTATTAATTAACTTTGTTTACTGTTCACTGTAACTCATTTGCATAAAATCCAGTACAGCCAATCATCAAAAAGCTGAATTCCACTCAGTAACAGGATGATTGGTAGAACAAAGTCAGTAATGTTTTGTGTTATTTATTAATTTTGTTGATGGCGGTTTATGGTAGCTTATTTGCATAAAAAGACTTTAAAGTAGAAAGTTTCTGGAATTGTGATAAGGGGGTAAAAATTACAGGTTTACTATTCACACACACACACACACACACTTTGTAAAGGAATTTCCCTCCACTGTGTGTTTTGTTATTCCTCTAAACTTTAGCCTAAAGTTCCTCCAGTCAGTGTAACGAGTTTCCAGCTGTTTCCTAAATCTCTGTCTTATCAAAAGTCGACATGATTGGACTATTAATTATGCTAATAACATCACAGCTCGGCCAATCGGATTTGATCCCTCTCTCTCTCTCTCTCTCTCTCTCTCTCGCTAAATTCAAAAACACACTGAAGCTTATTGAAGGATCAGCTTTGTTTGAAAGTTAAGTGGAGAATGTGTGTGTGTGTGTGAGAGAGAGAGAGAGGTGAGAGAGAGAGAGAGTGCTTTGAGTTCGGAAGTGGTTGGATTTTGAAGTCTGTAGTTTTGGTAGTTGTGTCTTCGTGTCTTCATGTCTTCATGTTCTTCTCCTCCTCTGTATTTTTCCTTGTCCAGCTTCTGTCCTTCGTGGCGTTTGTCCTGGAGGAAGTGGTCAGCAGCTGCCTGTCCTGCGGTGAACTTTACTTCTTTGAGTTTGTGAGCTGCACCGCCTTCCTCTTCACACTCCTCCTCCTCATCCTCCTCTCCACACCGCTGCACCAGAAAGTCGGCATCAACTGCTGGCCCAAACTGGTGAGACTCGTTTACTCCACCCCCAAATTACCACCTGCACACGTATCACATGACCTGAAGTCGAGTCGGTAACTTCCTGTTTCTTCTCCTCTGCAGGATTTTATATACTCTTCTCTCATCTGTTTGTTTTTATTCATCGCCTCCATTGTGTTCGCTGCCAATAACAGCGGCTCTGCGGTGGAGGGAGCCACTGCGGTATAGTCACTTTTATTTCGTTCTCACACACACACACACACACACACACACACACCTCAAAACACACTATAGACTGTATTAATGCGGAATATACAAAAATATAAACATTGCATTGAAATTTATGGGTGCCAAAACTTGTTTGTAATGTAAATGGTGGGAATTTTTGTACAGAGAAATGTTTTAAATATAAATGTAATTGTTTTTTTTCTTTTTTCTTGTCAGGCGTTCGGTTTCCTTGCCGCCTTCGCTTTCCTCGCAGACGTGATCGTCTTCTACAGGAAGAAAGGTTCCCCGTTCTCGACTGCGAGTGCTGAGCCAGCGGTGCCCGAGGTCGAGAAACTCAACACTTCCAACGGTACCAACTGATCCGGTTAAAAACTTCCGGAATCGAACCCGTCCCCCGTCCCGTCTTGAATCAGGATTGAGTGTCTCCTCTGTTCATGAGTGAAATCTGTACTATTGTCTCATTGTCATTTTTTCTACTTGCGATTTCGGATATTTTACACACCTGTAGTATTTATTATTCCTTAAAGTCCTTTTTTTCCCGATTCTGAACTGATCATTTCAATGAATTTTCCGGAAACATTTTCAAAGAATTCTCTAGAGAATTTTTCGGTGGTCTGTGCCTTAATAATCCGAGCGATGGGTGAAAGTGAGCGCACCGCTTAACTGCACTATTTCCCCCAGTACACGCCGGAGAGAAATTCCTGTAAAGACGTTTCGCCCTGTACGTCCCTGTGTAAGGGGACGTGTCCATGTCATTCCTTTTCCTGTCCTTTTTTATGTTGAGTGTTAAACCGATGCGTCAATCTTTAATGTTGATCAGGAGTGAAGCAAAATCTGTATGTGCACGCACGCACGCACGCACGCACACACGCACACACACACACACACACACACACACACACACACACACACACTACCTTCATCATCACATGACTCCGTGTCCCAGCTTTAATAATAAACGGCGTCTTGATGTTCAGGGTTTTTTGAAGCAGCAGCAGAGACTCTTGGGTCAGATACAGACAGGCCACGCCCACAATACCACCAGCCTGATTCTTTTTTACAGTGAGTCAGATCACTTGACTCAGAGTCGACTCCTTTTATACCGTTGTGGGCGTGGCCTGTCCAGGTATTCAAAATTTAGGGGTTTTTTTCTGATGAGAAGCTTCGCACTCATCAGTTTTACTGTAGTTTTGGATTAAAATGGAGGTGAAGATGAAAAACCGTGCTAATGTTTGATTGGTCAGTGGAGCCGCGTCACAGATAATTAGCATAAAATTAAGACCAGAAAAACATTTAGGGGCGTCGCTATTCATTTTGGGCCCTATGAAAGACTATGAGGTCGGGCCCTTTCCGCACTGTTACTGGTAATAACAGATCTCTGGGGCCCCCGAAGTGCTGTTGTTCTGTTAGCTTTTTGATGGAATGTTAGTCGTGTGTGTGTGTGTGTGTGTGTGTGTTTATAGAATAGTGTAACGCTTTGTTAAATGCCCCAATGCCCGATCTCACAAACGGACTGCAATTCTATCAGAGTGAACGTTTCCCTTCACCTCAGACGCTTCCAGACGCTTCCAGACGCACAAACATCAACCATATTTAACACTTTAATAATTAACTTCATTGCCTGTGCTAAAACAAACACACACACACTTAGATACACACACACACACACACACACGTGGGATTCGTTTTTTAATTACCAAAAAGATTACAGATCTTAAAAGGAACGACATTCTGACATCTCGACTGCGCACACACACACACACACACACACACACCACACACACACACACACACAACACACACACATATAGACAGACAGACACACTAATTCCACTTTTAATTCTTAATTAATTATTCTCTTAGTCTCTGTGTAAAACCTGTGCAAAGTGTTTTCTAAATCAATATATTTTATTTCAGTTTTTTGTATAAAAAGACAATCGTTTAATAAACTGCAGAAACACTTCACACTTCACACTTTTTGGGTCTTTAAAATCACAGCTGGACAAAATAATAAAGGATTATTTTTATATCAATAAAAAATGTACAATAAATATATTGATAACATAAAATATCATTAACATTTTTTAATTGTAAATATTGCAGATGTAACAGTTTAACTGCTTGCAGAAAAATTAAACTAGATAAAAGTAATGACATCATGGAAATTCTGCTCTCTGATTGGTCAGCAGGTGCTGATGATAATAGCACAGGTTTATATTAAATATTGAATGGGACATTTGGGAAAAATGAAACTGTAGCCTGACATTTCTGTCCCTCCTTCACAGACCAGACCACCAGAGATGACATCACTACAGTTACACCAGATAACTTTATAACACAGTTAATAACAATACTAATATAGCAACCTGTCTTACCTGTCCAAAAGAAATACTGTAACACCATGACATCATCATTTTGATTCTCCTGTAGTCGACTCCAGAGTGGAAACACACACACACACACACACACACACACACACAGATTAATTCAGTTTTTTACTCTGTTTCTATCCAGACTTTTTTTTTATATCTGGGTTGCCAGATAGAGTTAAAAACAATCCATTCCATGAACTCAAAAATGCGACAGTCTTATTTTATTTCTGATGTCAACGTTTTTTTTTTATAACACTTGTAACAGCACATACTGTTGTTGTTATAACACTTGTAACAGCACATACTGTTGTTGTTATAACACTTGTCACAGCACATACTGTTGTTGTTATAACACAGCACATTGTTGTGTTAACACTTGTACACAGGCATGTAACTGTTGTTGTTATACACTTGTTACTTTGTTACACAACACATGCACATACTGTTGTTGTTATAACACTTGTAACACATACTGTGTGTTGTTATAACACTTGTATACACTTGTCAGCACATACTGTTGTTGTTATAACACTTGTAACAGCACATACTGTTGTTGTTATAAACACTTGTCATAACACTGTGGTCACATTGTTGTTGTCACTTGTCACAGCACATACTGTTGTTGTTATGTTGTGTTAACACTTGTAACACTTGTTGTTGTTATAACACTTGTAACAGCACATACTGTTGTTGTTATAACACTTGTCACAGCACATACTGTTGTTGTTATAACACTTGTAACAGCACATACTGTTGTTACTCTGATGAAGTTTATAACTCAGTTCTCTGGACATCGGTAACAGATTTAAATACTTGGTTTAAAACTTCTTGGTGAATAAATCAGTTTTGAGCGTTTTCTTCTTGTGACCGCTAGATGTCGCTGTTTCTTATCTTAAATCTCTGTGTTTCCTCCTCCTCCTTCTCCTCCTTCTTCAACTCTTCATCATCATCAGCAGCAGCAGGTTAAAATAAACCCCCGAGCATTCCGACTGGTAGTGTAAAGCTGAGTGTAGAGAAGAGCAGAAACACCAACACACTCCGTGTTGAAAACTCTGCATCCTTCACTCCTCTTTCTTCCTCTTCATTTTCCTGCAGCTCCTCTTCCTCTAGGCTCAGGATGGAGTTTTACTGCCTGTATGAAGAAAACCTTCACACACTTTTCTCTCTTTAATTTTATCATCCACCCCACTGACCGCCCGCACTGACTTCTCTCATGCTAAAGGTAAATTCCAGCTGCTCTTCTTCTTCTTCTTCTGCTTTTTTTTTTGTTTGGAACAGAAAAGATCTAAAATTCCGCCGGTTACAGTCTCAGAGTCTGGAGTTTAATGCTTTCATTAATTTACCACAAACGACACGGAAATGCAGTGAGACAGAGATAGTGGGATTTCCTACGTTATTGAACTTTAATACTCTTTATAAATTAATATGCAAATTATTGCATTAGGAAAATCATTTAGAAATGAAGTATGATTAGAAGTATGAAGAATAGAATTAGAAGTATGTTTTTAGCTTAATACAAATATAATACGGAATTAAATGATTTTAGAGCAATTAAAAACTTATTTAACGCAGATTAAATTAACGCCGGATTAACCTGCATGAAAAAAAATATAATTTTAATCGGGTCAGTACTGGTCAGTTCAGGTCATTTCGGGTCAGTACGGGTCAGTACAGGTCAGTTTGGGTCAGTACAGGTCAGTTTGGGTCATTTCGGGTCAGTACTGGTCAGTATTGGTCAGTACGGGACGGTGGGCTCAAGCTCCACTGATCGTCAGTGCACTAATTTGACGCCATGTTCAGCGGTGGTCCACTGAAACCTCGTCAGTTCTGTTAGCGAGTCAGTTTATCGAAGTGTTTGAAAGGAAGCGTTCGACTCCACTTAAAGCATCGAGGGCTGAGAAATGTTACATTCGACACGCTAATAACTGCTTATTGACCTTTTCCTCTCATTGCTTATTCATTTATCTCCACAATTTGCTCGGGGTTAAAGGGCAGAAACTAGTTAGCACGGATCGATAACACACACATACGCGCCTCCTTATGCACACACACCTGCAGGAGTGAGAGTGAAGCAGGAATAATGCAGATGTTTTGAGCTTAAACAGGCGGGAATGCTGTATAGATATTTTATTATATTTTATTAATAGATTTATTGTAGTTAATATCTATAATCTAATATAAATTATTGAGTTCACTGGAAACAATCAGAGCCTTAAAGCCACTTACGGTTCTACCCAGCCAGAGACTCTGTCCCAAATCTCATACTTCCGTACTATATAGTGTGTGAGGTGTGTGTGAAGTTCCCGGATGATCCATTTCTTTCACCCAGATTCCGAAGTACACATACAATAGGGACTTTACTATCAGGCATGGTCAAGGATGGGCAGGGACAGGCTGGGCCCACCCAAACACCTGTCTTGCCCACCCAGTCCAAATCTGTAGAAGACTGCGGTATACAAATACGTTTTTATTTTACCAACGTTAAGTAAACAGGACATTTTTACCATTTTCGAACATTTTAACGTTCCCAAAACCACAGCACAACGTTTAAAAAACGTTCTCAGGATGTACTGGGTTCTAAGCTCTTAGTAGAAGTTTCCAGGTTCTGTGAATGACTTCCGTCTTGAGTCTTGTTCCGCTTAAAGTTTCTCTCTTATTTAGTTTCAGGAAGTTTTTATTGGTCAATGCTGCTTCAGACTTGCTAACCTGTGTGTGTGTGTGTGTGTGTGTGTGTGTGTGTGTGTGTGTGAAAGCAGGTGTATCTGTTTATCTTTGATGTTTTATTTTAAGTGGCGTGTCGTCTCCTCGGTCTGTCCTGCTGTCTAATTAACCTGTTTATTTTCCGATCATGATTTCCTCCTCGGCACTTTATCTGACGTTAAAACCCCCCCCGTGTGACGCTCGCTGATGATCCGTTAGCACAGCCACGCGCGGAAAAACAGCTGTTTATTTATACACCCATCCGGGTTAATTGCTTCACCTTTCGCTTTATTGCTCCGAGCTGCTGTCATCTCCTTACCTGACTCTGCTCTTCATTACACACACACACACACATCCACACACACACACACACACACACACACAGACTAATTGTCAGATTGCGAAAGCTTTTCTTATTTCTATAGTAGAACAAAAACACTTAAATTATCCCGTCTCGGAGGGAAAACAAGACTGATGTTTGACGAGACGTCTGTGGTCTTATTACTGCCCTCATTGTTACATCAAATCCCAGTGAACAAACGACCGACTGCGGATTTATGGCTAAAAAGACGGCACATGAAATCCGCGTAATCCTGACAGATCTGCCGTTAATCCAACCAATTCAAAGCAAAACCAGACATTTTTAAAGACGACAGCTAAAAACACGGTGGGAGGTTTTTTTTACATGTTTTTAAAACAATATTTTTTTTGCCTAGGAGGTGTGGCAGTAAAGGGGGTGTGGCCTCAGGGTCAGTGTCAGTAAAGGAGGTGTGGCCTCAGGGTCAGTGTCAGTAAAGGGGGTGTGGGCTCAGGGTCAGTGTCAGTAAAGGGGGTGTGGGCAGGGTCAGTGTCAGTAAAGGGGGTGTGGGCTCAGGGTCAGGGTGTGTGGGCTCAGTGTCAGTAAAGGGGTGTGTGGCTCGGTCAGTGTCAGTAAGGGGTGTTGGCTCAGGTCAGTGTCAGTAAAGGGGGTGTGGCCTCAGGGTCAGTGTCAGTAAAGGGGGTGTGGGCTCAGGGTCAGTGTCAGTAAAGGGGTGTGGCCCTCAGGGTCAGTGTCAGTAAAGGGGGTGTGGGCTCAGGGTCAGTGTCAGTAAAGGGGGTGTGGCCTCAGGGTCAGTGTCAGTAAAGGGGGTGTGGCCTCAGGGTCAGTGTCAGTAAAGGGGGTGTGGCCTCAGGCTCAGTGTCAGTCTCATTGAACAAAGTCTTAAAAAGTTAATTATCCAATAGGAAGCCCCGTTCAGCAAGCAGTTTGTCAGTAAGCATCTCATTTTGACAGGTTCAGTATCTCTCTCTCTCTTTATCTCTGTTTCTCTGTTTCTGTCTGCCTCTTTCTCACTCTCTTTCTCTGTCTCTCTCTCTCTCTCTCTCTCTCTCTCTCGGCGGTGTTTACTGTTGCAGATAAGCGAGTGTGGAGATGTTTACAGACAGACGGTTCCTCTAATGTCTCAGCAGTGAAGGTTTGCTCGTCTCTCCGGCTCGTCTCTCCAGCAGAGTCTGGTTTCATTCACACGCTGAGCTGCTGTTGAGCGCCGGTGTTTCCTCACTTTGATAAAATGACAGTTAATTAGTGCAGAAACAGCAGGATGAGCAGTGGTTCCTCTTCGTGTGTGTGTGTGTGTGTGTGTGTGTGTGCTCTCAGATCTGACATCGCTCTGCTGTTTAAAACCGTGTGTGTGTGTGTAGCCAAGTCACTCAGAATACACTGGAATAAACATCTTTGGAATATTTTTAATTAATATTAATTAAAATCGGCGTGTGGAGCCCCCTACTGGACACGTTTCCTGATATTTAATCACTTTATATTGCAGTAAAAGAACAACATGTAAATCCAATAGACTAAAACATAAACTCCATTCAGCTTCACTGCACTGAGTGGAACTGAAACCTCCAAATGAGTGGAACTAACATTTTTTTTGGCTTCTGGATAAAAATGAAGCTGCAGGAGACGTTTACGAGTCGAGACGTCTGTAAGGCTGACACATTACTGCAATTCAAACGCCGGATTTAGCTGCGCTGTGGTTTTATCATGAATCTGTTTAAGAACCAGTGGAAGGTTCTTCCAATCTCACGCCGAGTGTCAACCGTTCCACGCCGTGTGATTTAGAGTTTATTCTAACACACTCGCTCTGATATGATATGGTTTCTATGGCAACAGCTCCATCACAGGGAAGTGTGCAGCCAACGGAGAAGAAACTGGGTTTCAAAAAAGTGTTAAAGGCAGATGTGTGTGTGTGTGTGTGTGTGTCTGTGTGTAGAGATTCTATAGTGTCAGCGCTCTGAAACTTGCAGTGTTAGCAGGTAGGGATAAAATCAGTGGTGAAGATGTTGGACTGCCGATTAGAGGAATTTCCAGCACCACCAAGCTGCTACTTTTGGGCCCCTGAGCACGGCCCTTAAACATTAACTGCTCATATGCGTAATAGAATAGAATAGAGAAGTTGCTCTGGATAGGAGCGGAAGAAAGTTCTATCAATTCTTCATACACGGTTGTTGTCTATCCAAGGTTATTACACTAGCCAGGGTCATCACACAGGCCTCTACACACACACACACACACACACACACCGACGCATGTCCACAGTGAGGACGTCTTCATTAGCACACCAGTCTTCCATGAGATTTGGAACTGACATTATGTCTTTAGATCTGATTAAAAACCTCCAGCTGTGATCATGTGACTCCTCAGGAGCTTTTTACATGATCACAGCTGGAGGTTCTTGATCAGATCTGAACATCGTGTGGTTGCAGGAAGTGAAGATCCTCCGAGCTTCTGTTTCAGCGTAGTGAGGCTTCAAACCTGCGCCGATCCCATGACAACATGACAAAACCTCGGACAGCTGCAGTATTGACAGGGAGCCGCTTCATGCATTATTTATACACACACACACACACACACACACACACACACACACACACACAATTTCACTCTGCTCGGCAACTATTTCTGCTTATTTCTCCAATATGACCATCAATTATAATCACACAATCACCTTTGCTGACGTTTTGAGTTTTTCACGTCGTCCCTGTGGGATTTATTGACGACTCTTCAGTTTCCACAGTGGTGACAGGACTGGCTAATCAGCCGGGTTCCCCTCACACACACACACACACGCTCTCCCGGTGTGTGATGGATGAGGCTGTCAGATGTTAGTGAGCTCCTCCAGCACTGACAGATGTTCAGCCGGGAATCACTGTTTGATTGAGCTGTAAGCAGTTACAGTAATTCTGATGACAAACACGATACACACGGTGTTAAATCACAGATCCAGTGTGTGTGTGTGTGTGTGTCTGTAGTAATTCTCTGGTGTGTGTTGGAGGAAAGCCAGCGGAGGATTAGCAGCCAGAGTGTTTGTGGAGCGACTTCTGTAGCGCTTATTAACCATCCTGAACAGCTGGAACTGTCTGGGCGGGGCTTAATATTCTAATGAGGAAGTTTGATTGACAGCACTGAGCTTTTTAATACAACAATATTATAAATTAAGCAACTGTATTTTTCAGTTTATTTAGATGCCACACCCCTTTTACAGAGACTGACACACACAGGCCACACCCCTTTACCACGGCGACCATAAACAGGCCACGCCCCTTCGCTGCTTTGATTTCTTGAATCTATTTTTGTGAAATTCTCATTTTCTCTCTCTCTCTCTCTCACACACACACACACACACACACACACACACACACACACACACACACACACACTGAAGCTTTTGATGGTGGATTGTGCCTCACAGGGTAAACAGTGTAAAATCGTTTGTTGCTTTGATGATGTAACAAAAACATCTGTTATAATTTTGTGATTATTTTATTGTGCGTTTTTATTAATTACAATAAAATGAATTTAAAGTCTTATTATAAAAAAAAAAAATCTAAATAAAAATTTATCTGAGAAAATTTATTCTGTGTGTGTGTATGTGTGTGTGTGTGTGTGTGTGTGTATGTGTATGTGTGTGTGTGTGTGTGTGTG
>VCAZ01000146.1:52500-65000 GCA_005784505.1 Bagarius yarrelli
CCCATCCCCATCCCCTAACCCCTAACCCTAACCCTAATCCTATCCCCAGCCCCAACCCTAACCCTAACCCTATCCCCCCTAACCCTAACCTTAACCCTAACCCTATCCCCTAATCCTAACCCCTAACCCCTCACCCCTAAACCTAACCCTAACCCTAACCCTATCCCTATCCCCCAACCCTAACACTAACCCCAACTCTAACCCCAACTCTAGCCCTAACTCTATCCCTATCCCCTAACCCTAACCCCTAACCCTATCCTTAGGTCCCCACCAGAACATCCACACACACACGTAATAGAAGAAATGTCAGCTAGAGGAAATGGTCACAGTGTCCAAACACACTTTTCTTCTTAACACCATCACAGCATGTGAGAGCCAAATACCAAGGATGGATCTGTGTCCCGAGTGGCAATAAAAAGGAACAACCCTGCTGGTGTGTGTGTGTGTGTGTGTGTGTGTGTGTGCCCAAATGTGTCTATAAAATAAAAATTTGGTTTGTGTCATCAGATTTTTCAGAGGATCTGATCTCAGTCTGTTTGGGATCTGATGTCTCACTGAGTGGATCTTTCTCTCCGCAGTGCTCTGTGTGGGACTGGGACTCGAATGGCAAACATGACTTCATTGGCGAGTTTAAAGCCACTTTTAAAGAGATGCGCGGAGCCATCGATGGCAAGCAGGTGACACACACACACACACACACACACACACACATACACACACACACATACACACTAGAGGGTGACAAACCTCTCCTGTCACACTCCCACGAAAAAGATCCTGTCCGGTCACTATAGAATGACTCCCGTTTCCTTGCAATCCCATGTTGTGTTTTGTTTCTATCTGTCTGAGTCTCTCTCTGTCTGTCTCTCTCTCTGTCTGTCTCTCTCTCTGTCTGTCTCTTTGTCAGTGTGTTGTCAGTGTGTGTGTTCTGTTTGTTTGCTCTGTCTGGGTTGTGTTTTATGTGTCTGCCCTTTTGGTTTGATTTTCTGTCTGTCTGCAAACTATCCGTCCCTGTCTGTCTCACTGTATGATTAAGCAGACGTCTGTCTGCGTATATGTGTCAGTTCTGTTCGTCTGATCATCTGTGTGTGTGTGTGTGTGTGTGCAGGTGCAGTGGGAGTGCATAAACCCCAAATATAAATTAAAGAAGAAGAACTACAGGAACTCTGGGATTGTTATTCTGAATCAGTGTAAGGTAAAATCCGCTCCAGAACCGTTACACCTGATTTACTCCCACCCTCCTCTGTAGTGTTCCACATCTGTACAGTTCCACATGTGTAGTGTTCCACATCTGTAGAGTTCCACATCTGTAGTGTTCCACATCTGTAGTGTCCCACATTTGTAGTGTTTGACATCTGTAGAGTTCCTTTTAGAACACATAAAGAACCTTCAGGGAAACAGTTTCCACACTGGAGTTTAAGGTTCCTTTAATGCAGTGGTTCCCAGACGTTTTCTATGTTAACGATTCCCACATAAAGACTTAAAATGACATAAGTTTTATTTAAACATCAGGATTTTATTTTTATTGTGGGTTTCAGTGTAAAAACTCAATAAATGATTGGAGGATCTTGATTAATATGTTCTTCTATATAGTCGGATCTTTAAGGTCTCAGCGGAACCCCGTAAGAACATTCTACAGATCGACCTGAGTGTAAAAAATAAATAAATAAAATAAATAAATAAAGGCTCTCGCTTTCGTGTTTAAGTGTTAATGACATTTTCATCCCAGCTTTTTATCTCCTTCTTCTCACCATCTGCTCGCACCCTCACAGATTATAAAGATGCACTCCTTCCTCGACTACATCATGGGCGGATGCCAGATCCAGTTTACAGTGAGTTCAGAAAAAAAAACAACTACATCCTGCACTGTGATTATAATTTCACAGCTCTTTACTTGTTATTTCAGATTTATTATTTAATCCTCAAGGCAAAACACAGATAAAGTTAGAAAACAGTGTACGGAGCTGTGTGTGTGTGTGTGTGTTTCATGTGGCCTCCACACATATCGCCGCTATCACAGCTACACAGCGAAGACTGTTAACGCCAGTGAGTCACAGTAATTAGCGGATGGTTTCCTACACGCTGCTGATGTATTTGGCAGTAACTGGAGCGTCGGAGAGACGTTTCTCTAAGAGGAGCTCATTTCACTGATGGCTTCACGTTCCTCTCTGATTAATTCACCTGATGTTCTTCTGAAACCAGACGACGGGTTTAATAGCTGCACTTTCTCTCTGACCGGCTCTCATTAGCCGCGTCTGCGCCGTGTTTTCCGCGACTCTCCCGAAGAGAAGAGTTTTACTTCTTTAATTAAGCTGCGTTGAAATATTTTACCTTTATGCTAATTTAGCGGCAGCGCTAATGAGCAGCAGAAACATTTCCCTAAAGTGGAGATTTAATGGAACTTCATTTATATGTGTAAACAGTGTGAAGCGAAATGCAAATATTACATTAACATCCTAAATTCCATCCTAAACTGGTTCAAACTGAATCACTGTTAATTTACTGACTCACTGCTGATGAACTGAATCACTGCTGATTTACTGATTTACTGACTCACTGCATGAACTGAAACCGAACTGAATCACTGCTGATTTACTGACTCGACACTCAACTGCTGAACGATGATGAACTGAATCACTGCTGATTTATTGACTCACTGCTGATGAACTGAATCACTGCTGATTTATTGACTCACTGCAGATGAACTGAATCACTGCTGATTTATTGACTCACTGCAGATGAACTGAATCAGTGTTGACTGACCACTTGACTGATTGACTGACTCACTGCTGATGAACTGAATCACTGCTGATTTATTTACTCACTGCAGATGAACTGAATCACTGTTGATTTATTGACTCACTGCAGATGAACTGAATCACTGCTGATTTATTGACTCACTGCAGATGAACTGAATCACTGCTGATTTATTGACTCACTGCAGATGAACTGAATCACTGCTGATTTACTGACTCACTGCAGATGAACTGAATCAGCGTTGATTTACTGACTCACTGCAGATGAACTGAATCACTGCTGATTTACTGACTCACTGCAGATGAACTGAATCAGTGTTGATTTACTGACTCACTGCAGATGAACTGAATCACTGCTGATTTACTGACTCACTGCAGATGAACTGAACTCACTTGATGATTACTGATCACCATGCAGATGAACTGAATCAGTGTTGATTTACTGACTCAACTGCAGATGAACTGAATCACTGCTGATTTACTGACTCACTGGCTGAGGATGCTGATGAACTGAATCAGTGTTGATTTACTGACTCACTGCAGATGAACTGAATCACTGCTGATTTATTGACTCACTGCAGATGAACTGAATCAGTGTTGATTTACTGACTCACTGCAGATGAACTGAATCACTGCTGATTTATTGACTCACTGCAGATGAACTGAATCAGCGTTGATTTACTGACTCACTGCAGATGAACTGAATCAGTGTTGATTTACTGACTCACTGCAGATGAACTGAATCAGTGTTGATTTACTGGCTTGTTGATTCTAATTTCTAATTTATTGCATCACCATCAATGCACTGAATCAGTATTGATTCACTAATCACATTTTTACCAAGTTTTAAAACTGTAATTACTTTTTATTACTGAGTTTTAGCTCTTAGTTTCATCTTTTTTAAAAAAATTATATTTTATCGATTTATGCAGTTTCTTCGTTATTAAATTCATGTATTAAATCGCCATTGCATTCTGGGTAAGTGCTGCTGTTCTTCCTGTAGGTCGCTATCGATTTCACAGCGTCGAATGGAGACCCGCGGAACAGCTGCTCTTTACACTACATCCACCCGTACCGACCCAACGAGTACCTGAAAGCACTGGTGGCTGTGGGGGAGATCTGTCAGGACTACGACAGGTGAGACACCCGTTAACACACCTGACCACCAAACAGCACACAAGCGCATGTGGGTGTCCCATAAATGAATCATTTTTGAATCAACTGCTTGAATTAGTTTAGAAGCTCGTTTGTCAGAACCGAATCTGCTTCCTTCCCACCGAATCCGCTTTCCTGTCCATCAGAATCCAGACTTTATTTTCATTAACTCTGAAGTTGATGTTTGTGGGATTTACCGTGCGAAGGTGATGGAGTGATGCAGTGGGATGAAGATCTCGGAGGATTTTTTTCTGCACTGCTGTATCGATTCCTCATGTCCGTATCTTCTTCATTCCTGGTGAAGGTCTTGGGGTCGAACCGAGAGCTCGGAGTGTAAAGTGGAGTCGACATTGACAGCAGCGAGTCGATAAAGTGGAGCTGAGACCGGGGGGGGGGGGGGGGGGGGGTCTTTATCCTGTCAGAGGGGTTTCTTTATACAGATACATCTAATACTACTGATAACATCTGCTGCCCGAGTTCATTACATAAACACCTTTACTGCATTTTTAGAGCTTTGTGTGTGTGTGTGTGTGTGACTTCTGAGTTTTAAACAATGCACACAACTCTAACCCTATTAGAACAGAATTCAGTGTTAATAAGGTTAGTTATTTCATGTCATGCATTTATTAAAGGTTCCTCATGAAGTAATCACACACACACACACACACACACAAAATTGTGATGCTGATAAATGAGGCCAAAGTAATGATTGGCAGGTGATATTGAGAAATCTAGGACACACACACACGCACACACACACACACAGCTGTAACGCCTCATTTTCTTCGTTTCCGCAGTGATAAAATGTTTCCTGCGTTCGGCTTCGGCGCTCGGATTCCTCCAGACTTCAAGGTAATTTATGAAACGCTGATGATGTTTCTGGAGACGCAGCTGGCTTCCTGAACTCATTTGTGTGTGTGTGTGTGTGTGTGTGTGTGTGTAAGCCAGTTCTGCAAGCTACTGCGACATGTAATTTAAAACAGAGAAATTGAGACTAAACAAAATAAGAAATAGACAGTAAACAGGAAGGGGCGGGATTTACGGTGCAGCGGGAGGGGATTTTTAACACTTCCTGGTTCGGATGGGGTTCGACGTGATGTCACACCGGTTCTTTACGTCTGTTCCAACCGTTTTATGGTTTTTTTGTCGGTTGTTTGATTTTCAGTCCTGAATTTTCTTCTGATTGTTGTTCCTCTGATTTGTTCCTCAGGTGTCACATGACTTCGCTGTGAACTTTAACGAGGACAATCCTGAATGTGTGGGTACGTCTGAATCCTGCTCTCTGATTGGTCCGTGAGTGTTAATGAATTCTCTATAACAGCAGGGTTTTATTATAATACCCACACTGATACGCTACGTTTCTATAGCAACAGCTTACACACAAAGAACAACACAAAACAGACAGCACACACACACACACACACACAGTCACTTTTCATTGATGCGTTAATGTGTGTGTGTTGTGTGTGTGTGTGTGTGTGTGTAAGTGTGTGTAATAGATTGGAAGCTCCACTCCCCTTTATTGTATTGGTGTCACTCGATTTTTCTTGTCTATTCCTGGCCCCCTCGGCGCCGCCCACCACTCTGGTCACTCGCTCGCTCTCTCCGTCTCATCACCACCATTTACTTCCTCCTTCATCTCTTTTCCTCTTTCTCATCCTCTGTCTCGCGCTTCATCTGTCTCTATCCATCTGTCTTTCTCTGTGTCTCTCCCCCTGTCTCTCTCTGTCTTTCCATCGGTCTTTCTCTGTCTCTCTCCCTCTGTTTCCCTTTGTTTCTATCCTTCTGTCTGTCCCTCTGCCTGTTTCTCGTTCTCTGTCTCTCTATCTCTCTCGCTCTGTCTCTCTCTTTGTCTGTCTTTCCTCTCTGTCTTTCTGTCTGTCTCTTCGTCTCTCTCTCTCTCCCCCTGTCATTCTGTCTCACAATCACTTTCTCTTCTGTCCATCAGTCTCTCCACACCTGAGTGTTGTCTATATTTGTTTATTTGTTTCTTTTTTTCTTTTTTTTTTTCAACATCTCACTATAACCTCACACTCTTTTTAAAAACCCATTAATATTCATTAAACACTCATTAATATTCATTAAACACCCATTAATATTCATCTTTAATTATTTTACTAAAAATTATGATGTTTTATTCATTTCAATATGAATTTATGAATTAAATTCTAGAGTTTGGATAAATTCCTCTGAAGGAATGTTAATATGTGTGTGTGTGTGTGTGTGTGTGTGTGTGTGTGTGTGTGTGTGCTCAAAGGCCTACACTCGGTAATTAGAGTCGACTCACACACACACTCTCAGGCGATGCCGATTACAGCTGTGGCATAAAATCCAAAAATTTACATCTTCTTCATCTGTCAACTCTCACTCCATCTCTCAGCCATCCGTTCATTTCTCACTCCATCTCTCAGCCATCCGTTCATTTCTCACTCCATCTCTCAGCCATCCGTTCATTTTCACTCCATCTCTCAGCCATCCGTTCATTTCTCACTCCATCTCTCAGCCATCCGTTCATTTCTCACTCCATCTCTCAGCCATCCGTTCATTTCACTCATCTCACAGCATCCTTTCATTTCTCACTCCATCTCTCAGCCATCTCAGCCTTTCATTTTCTCACGTCCATCCGTTCATCTAAGCATCCGGCATTCTCACTCCATCTCTCAGCCATCCTTTCAGTTCTCACTCCATCTCAGTATCCTTTCATTTCTCACTCCATCTCTCAGCCATCCTTTCATTTCTCACTCCATCTCTCGCCACCTTTCATTTCTCCAACTCATCTCTCGACTATCCTTTCATTTCTCACTCCATCTCTCAGCCATCCGTTCATTTCTCACTCCATCTCTCAGCCATCCGTTCATTTCTCACTCCATCTCTCAGCCATCCGTTCATTTCTCACTCCATCTCTCGACTATCCTTTCATTTCTCATTCCATCTCTCGACTATCCTTTCATTCTTTTATTCCATCTCTTATTTATTGTAACTAACACACACACAGTGTAATCTCACACAACTCTGTGTGTGTGTGTGTGTGTGTGTGTGTGTAGGGATACAGGGTGTAGTAGAAGCCTATCAGAACTGCCTGCCTAAGATTCAGCTTTATGGCCCAACTAACATCGCACCCATCATCCAGAAAGTAGCGCAGTCCGCTTCTGAGGAACTACACATCCGCCAGGCTATGGTAACACACACACCACACACACACACACACACCCACACACACACACACACACCAGGGACACACACCAAAAAACACACACAATAATACACACACATACATGCATACATACAAACACAAACAAAATAATTTCTCTCTCTCTCTCTCTCTCTCTCTCTCTCTCTCTCTCTCTCTCTTTCTCTCTCTCTCCTTCTCTCTCTCTTTCTTTCTCTCTCTCTCTCTCTCTCTGTCTCTCTCTCTGTCTCTCTCTTTGTCTCTCTCTCTCTCTGTCTCTCTCGCTCTCTTTTTCCTGCTCTGTAGCAATACTCTATCCTGTTGATCCTGACGGATGGGTGTGTGATTACAGACATGGCGGGGGCATCACGCGGGATGCCATTGTCCAGGCGTCTCACTTGCCCATGTCCATCATCATAGTTGGTGTGGGAAACGCCGACTTCACCGACATGCAGATTCTGGACGGAGACGACGGCATCCTGCGCTCACCGAAAGGAGAAGCGGTTCTGAGGGACATCGTGCAGTTCGTCCCTTTCCGCAACTTCAAACACGTCAGTCATCCTTTACTGACCACTTCAAAGAGATTTCCGCAATAACATTAATACCAAACCAGGCTAGCGGTTCGCTATAGCTTAGCCGTTAGCGCTCCTGCTTTCCTCCGGCGTTCCTGTACAAGCTGCAGCCGTTATTCACCCTGATGGTCCTCACACACGCTGCCTCAATCAGTGTGTTGCTGATCTCCTCTGTGAAGTGTGTGTGTGTGAGGAGTGTGTGTGTGAAGAGTGTGTGTGAAGAGCGTGTGGCTAATTACAGCCTCCTCAGAGCTCTTAAAGCTAATTGTCTTTCACTGCACTTCTCTTTTAATAAGCACACACACACTTTTCCACCAGTCGGATACACTCTTATGTAATTGTTGGGAAAAACATATGTAAGTAAGGAAGGAAAGAAATAATGAAAGGAAGAGAAAGAAAAGAAAGAAAAGAAAGAGGGGGAAGAAAGGAAAGGTAAAGGAAGAAAAAGTACAGGGCAGGAAAACAAAGAAACAAAAGAAAAAGACAAGGAAAGGAAAGGGGAAAACAGAGGAAAGAAAAGAAAAATATAAAAGAAAATAAAAGAAAAAAACAAACAATAAAAGAAAGAAAAAAAGAAAAGAAAAGAGGAAGGAGAAAATAGGAAACAGTTGCAAATTAAAAGACTATTATTTTAATGTGAATCATTTCAGTGAATCAGATTCGTTGACTCAGATGTCCAAATACTCAAAATGATAAATGACTCAGTGTTTTTTTAATTCCAGTCTGTTTATAATATTTTGTTCCGTAATGATTTCGACTTCCTCGAATCAATCACACACACTGCATGTATGTATATCTGAGTTTCGTTTACCCCTCCTGGTTTTCCTGGTTCCCGCGGTTTCATGCTGACTCTTGCTGATTGGCTGATTGGTTGATTGCACTTCAGGAGTAGATTCTCATCTCCGGCGTCTCCTCAGAGCGGCGGCTGTTTTTTTTTAAGCGTCAGTTTAATTTTCTCTTGGATTCCGTTTCTGTCTGTAAACATCCTCGACTCCATGACCCTGGGATTCAGATTCAGAGCCACGCCCACCGTTTCCCTGAAAGAGTTCCGCTTTTAGAACGCTGCAGTTTCATTGGTCGGCAAAACATCAGCTTAATGAGGTGAAAGTTCAACAGTATCGTCAGTCCGCATCATATATTATAATGACCAATTAGAGGGCAGTATGCAAATGAAGCCCATGTAACAACAGTTAGATAACTTGTAATTATTTATAGTTATATAATGATGTGTTAGAGGAAAAGGGGGCGGGTCATAGGGTTTTTTGCATATTTGTTGCACAAAATCTTCTTTTTTATTATAACAATGATTTTCTTTTTCTTCTTTTTCCTTTACTTTTCGTTTCTTTATTTTGTCCCTTCTTCTATTTTTCCTTTTCCTTCTGTTTCTTCTTCCTCCTCATTCCTTCTCTTCTCTTCTCTTCTCTTCTCTTCTCTTCTCTTCTCCTCTCTTCTCTTCTCTTCTCTTCCTCAGGCGTCTCCTGCAGCTCTCGCCAAAAGTGTGTTAGCCGAAGTGCCCAACCAGGTGGTGGATTATTACAACAGTAAGGGCATTAAACCCAAATGCCCCGGCGAGTTCGAGTCTTCCAGAACGTTCAGTCGCTGATCTCTGCAGCTCTGCTGTTCGTCCCCGCGTCTCTGTCAGTCTGTCGCTCGTCTTCTTGCATGTGTGGATGGTTGTAGGTTAAAGCTCGAGTCCCGGCGCATGTGTCCGGTCCGGAGACACAGAGACACGGAGACACCGCATGTTCCGCAAGTTTAAACTCCTCTCCTTCTTTCTTACGTCCTTATTAAAACTAAGATTTTGCTAAATTTCTAATAACCTTATTGTGTAAAGTGTGTGAATGGAGCTGCTGGAGACAGTGTGTGTGAGCTGCTGGAGACGGTGTGTGTGTGTGTGTGTGTGTGTGTGTGAACTCTGTGTTGTAGATTTGCACTTTTGGATCTTTGTCTTTTTGCACATGAGGAATTGCACGATTGGAATCTTTTGCATGTTGATATAAATGAATAAAATAAAATGGTTCTGGTTTTTAGTCGCGGTTCCGGACTGACGGCGTGTCCCGGTCAGTATTAGAGAAAGAAATGAACGATCCGGAGACGAACAGCACAATAAAACTTTAGTTAAATCAGGTAGATTATTAGATTTAGATGGAATGTTAAAGCTGAAGTGTGTGTGCGTGTGTGTGTGTGTGTGTGTGGGTGTGTGTGAGTTTTAAATAAATCTGCATGCATGTGGTTTAATGTTAAACGTTTTATTTCTATTCGAAAGTTTTTTTTTCAATTAGAAATAAATTTCACTCTGGACTCGTTTGTGTGGTCGTTAGTTTTTTACTTCATTTACACAAAAAATTAATATAAAATATTTAAGGAGGAGGAAGAGGAGGAAGAGGGGGACTGCGTGCGAACACAGCCCACTCAGGGAAAACACACACACACACACACACACACACACACACACACACACACACACACAGAGAAATTGATCTGATGATTCTATCACACTCAGGCGACGGTTTCAGCGTAGTGTTTTTTCCTGCAGGCTAAAATAAATAATAAATGACTGCGAGTTAAACGCCGCACAGACGAGTGTTTAATCCGCCTGTTTTTCAGTTCTGTTGCTAAAAATCTCCTGAGGGTAAAAACACACAACCACCAGCTGGGAGGAGAAAACTGTCTTTAGTTCTTTTCTTTTTTCTTTCCTTCCTGATTCACGTCTTCTGCTTCTTTATTATTATTGTTTTTACTGCCATCCTTCGCTCTTTCTCTCCTTTTTAATACTTTTTATTTTCAGCTTTTTCTTCCGCCTCCCCGCCCGACTCGCCCCCACCTTTTGTCTGGTTTATAATCAGCACTTAATGAAAACTGAGTAAAACTGCATTAAATACTGGAAACTAATGACTGCAAATAAGAATAAAGGCGTCAGTATGAGAATTTTAATTCAACATTTAATATCAGGCTGCGTTTACGGGATTAAACAGACAAAAGCTCCAAAATATGATTTATATTCTGAAAAAAAGCAAAAACTAATGAAACCAGCAGTGGGAATCTGGTGCTTTTATTAAAAAGACTCGGATCTCAGGGTGGGATTAATACAACCAATTTATTATGCGGTTAGTTTTGTTTTATTTCTATAAAACACTTTTTAGGAAGTTTTTTGGAAATTTAAAGTATAAAAATATTTAATAATTTAACAAAAACAGATCAAAAATTAGTACATTTATGTTACAAATCAGAGACTCTGAAACTCGACTTCGGAGTTTATAAAAGCACCAGATTCCCACTGCTGGTTCAGATCCCTCCCTCTCCAGAACACAACTGTGTGAATGTCAGCTGGATTGAAGGGTGTAAGTTTTTTCCCCCAAACTGCAGTAAAGGGTTAATCTGTGTGTTTTAGTGAAAAATCTGATGTTCTTTAAATTTACACCAATTTCACACTCTACATTACTGACACCATAATACACACAATGATGCACTTAATCTTATCCAATCACAGTCCAACGTCCAGATCTGACCATTTACTACTGTCAGTAGATCAGATTTACAGGATTCACATTCACTCCGGTACTCCAGATAAAAAGTTCAGGTGGAATTAGTTTCATTAGTTTTTGCTTTTTTTCAGAATATAAATCATATTTTGGAGCTTTTGTCTGTTTAATCCCGTAAACGCAGCCTGATATTAAATGTTTAATTAAAGTCCGATGCTGAAAGGTTGAAGCTCTGGTTCTCCTTCAGACGACGCGGTGAGGGATGTGCTGAGAAACAGCTTTTGTTTGATTTTTTTCGTTTTGCTGAATCGAGTGAAGCCGAACGATCGAATAAAATAACTCTGGAACAGGGTTCGAGGATTATGATAATGAAGATCAGCACACACACACACACACACACACACACAGAGACTGAATCTGATGATCACTTCATTCGTTTAACAGACACACAGTTGATTTCCACATCCTGATGAAAAGGTCCTGAGGATGAGGAAACTCTGGATGTTCATTAGGAGAGAATTTTAATGAGTTTTAAATGTGAACATGGTTTTCTGTTCTGTTTGGCCGCAGACTCAGGAGCCAAAGGGCAGAACCTGCCCCGCCCCCTTTTACCTGATTGAATGCTTGATGTAGAACATTAAGAAATCCATACATAAATAAATAAATAAATATATTTTAGAGTAAACTATTGGTACATGGGGCTCATTTGCATACTGAATAAATCAGAGTGTCTTTGATTAATTCAGTGAGTCAGTTAATGTTTAATAAAACAGCCTAGTTTCTGGTTAATTTAGTTACAAAAGCTAAAACAAACCTTGTATTTCTTCTGTAGTCCAACAACAACAACACGAAATAAATCTATTAAACTTAATCCAAATAAATGAATTCTCCAGAAACCCACCTGGAACCTGTAAATCCGATCAACCCATCTACTGTAAATGGTCAGATCTGGACGTTGGACTGTGATTGGATAAGATTAAGTGCATCATTGTGTGTATTATGGTGTCAGTAATGTAGAGTGTGAAATTGGTGTAAATTTAAGAACATCAGATTTTTCACTAAAACACACAGATTAACCCTTTACTGCAGTTTGGGGGAAAAAACTTACACCCTTCAATCCAGCTGACATTCACACAGTGTGTTCTGGAGAGGGATCTGAACCAGCAGTGGGAATCTGGTGCTTTTATTAAACTCCGAAGCAAATTTAAAGAATGTAAAACTTTAATAATTTAACATGCACTGGTTACAAATTTATTTGTTTTTGAATCATATTAAATATCAGAGACTCTGAATCTCCACTTTAGAGTGAGATTAAAGCACCAAATTCCCACTGCTGGTTCAGATCCCTCTCCAGAACACACTGTGT
>VCAZ01000146.1:70000-75000 GCA_005784505.1 Bagarius yarrelli
CCTCCTGCTCCTCATTCGCTCTCCACAGAAGAACTTCTCCAGAAGCAAAGACAAAAAAATCTCAGGCTGGATTGAAGCTTTTCGTGAGAATCTAATGTATTTTCTTCTGTAGATTGTGAGACGAAGGTTCGCAGCTCGTTCGGCTTCACACACGTTAAACTAATCTAATGTGAGTGTCGGCATAAATCTCAGGATTCCTCCAGAAGCTCAGCGGTGAAATTACGGTGAGAAGAAGAGGAAAGTGTGAGAGATTTGGATAAAATCAATTTTTAAAATGAAACACACACACACACACACACAGAGTTAAATGTGTCGCGTGAAAACTGTCTGTGGGCGTGGTTATGTAGAAGGGGCGTGGCTTTAAGTTGGACAGTCACAAAAGAAGATCAGAGGATATCAGTGTTTGGCTAAAGATGTATTATTAAAAAAAAACCCAACGTGTGTGTGTGTGTGTGTGTGTGTGTGTGTGTGTGTGTGTGTGTGTGAGATTACCACTTCATGCATAGTGTAGTTTCTCTTCACTTCCTCACAGACAGTCCACATCAACACCCCGCAACTTTCCCACATCTTATACCGCATGGTTGGAGATGCCTTCAAACCCCCTGGTGAGGTGCTGAGGACATCATTCAGGTGTCAGGTTCAAATCCCCGCCCCGGAACCCTGATGACGGAGGTGAAGGTCAGCAATTAGAGTCGACAACGTGAGTCGAATAAATCAGAGGAAAAAGAATACTGAGAAAACGGCAGTCAGGAGTGGGGGGTTGAGTGAGGGTGTTGGATCCGGTCCCAACCTGTAAAGAGCTCAGAATAGATGACCTACTGGCTCACGGGTAGAAACCTCATCACCAGGAGGAGAAAAAAACTCATTAACACACGGAAAAGGAGCCGAAATGTCAGAATCGTTTATCCCTCACATCTTATAGGCTGTGGAAGGCATATGTGTGTGTGTGTGTGTGTGTGTGTGTGTGTGTGTGTGTGAAGATGATGGATTCATGATGATGTAGTTGGATTTAGGAGACATCAGAAAAAATCAAACAATAATTTGATCAAATTTAACACAATTAATTATTTATTAATTTTATTTGTCTTTTTTCGGAATCTGATGGAATGAAATTCATGTAAAACATCAGTTTGTGTTTTCTGGGCCAGAAATAAGCCCCGCCCCCTAACAGAACCAAAACAACCCCTTTTAATAAATTCACTGCTCCATGTGAGACGATGAATAATCACAATAATCACTAAATTCACTGAATGTTCTGCAAAACGTCAAATGAAAATGCTGGATCACCTGATCAACAGCTCTGCTTTCTGATTGGTCAGATGGTGTAGCTCTATTTACATAGTAATATGCATGTAAAAAAATTATTTTCGGATTTGTTTTGTAACTGTTGGGTACGATGATGACAGATCTCTCCTGCAGGATGTCCTCTATGTGTCTCAGTACAGCCTGCTGAGAGAGAGACAGAAAAACCCAGCATGTTAATTCGTCCGTCTATCATCTGATTATCGGTTTATTATCATGGTATTACTCTTTAGCGCCTCTGTAAGTGCTTCATGTATCAAGCTGCTGATTGGTCCCCTGAATCCCGCCTCGGCTCTGAATCGCTCTGATTGCAGTTTGATGTGTTTGTGCTTCAGTAAACGGACAGTAATGTAAGTGTGTGTGTGTGTGTGTGTGTGTGTGTGTGTGTGTGTGTGTGATTAACGGAAATCGAGCCTGAGGCGAATTAAAATATGTTTTTAACTGAATAAGGAGTGAAGCCGATTTTCTCCCGCAGCTAACATTACCGCTAATTACCGCACTTTTCTCGGCTAAGTCCTCTCATGAGTTTGAGGGGAAAAGAGCGAAACTGCAGTTATGTTGGCTTCTTCCTGCTTTAATGCGCTTCACTCTGGAGAACCGCAGACACTCGTGGAGTAACTGACTGCTCAAGGCTTTCAACACTGGAGAGTTAAAGGAGCTCAATAACATTAATAAAAAAACCTCCTCTTTTATAGCCGAGCTTTAACTGTCTTTAGCATTTTAATAAATGTCCACTGAATATTAATGAGCAAATACTGAATTTTAATGAGCAAATACTGAATATTAATGAGCATATATGCCAAATAGCTAAATAAATCTGAATGCGTAGATATGAAGTATTAGCAATAACACTGATATTAAATATGAATAAATATCTATTGAATATTAACTATTGAGTGTTTAGTTTGGTGCATGTGACTAAACAAACACACACACACACACACCCACCCGCAGTTTTTCCTGTGACCGTGTTGGAGATTGATAAATGAGGCGCAGTATTAATATACCATATGATAGAATTGATTCTAACTTGCTCGTCGTCTCCAATCTAAAAAACTCCAGGATTGATTTAGGTCCTGTAATTGCTCGGGGGCGATGGCACCGCTGGGGTTTCAGGAGACTAAACACGAAGGAAAAATGTCGCTCGCATTCTGAAGGAACCGGCAGCACAGCCCGGCATTTCTGCCGTCCGAGAGTCGGTTCCAGCTCATCCCCCGCTCCAATCTGCTGGTTTATTTCTCCCCACAGTGACAAATGGTGTTAATCTGGTGTGGCCTCGGCTGTGTGAAGCTGTAGGAGATAACGACGCTGAGATCCACGGCCCGAGGACTGAAATCTCCGCTCCGCATTTCATCAGCTCTACTGTGAGAGTTTCTCCACTCAGAGCAACACAGCAGCTTCTAATTATAAACACAAACAGGAATTTACCAAAGTTACTTTACTGATTTTAAAAATACATCTGACTTTAAATGCTTGAACTGAGGGATATCACAGAATCAGGAAAAGAAGAAATGCTTTTCCTCGGGGTGTGACTGTTCCTTGGGGTCAGGCTGTTCCTCGGGGTCCGGCTGTTCCTCGGTTGTGGCTGTTCCTCGGGGGTCCGGACGGGCTGTTCCTCGGGATCCGGCTGTTCCTCGGGGTCGGGCTGTTCCTCGGTTGCGGCTGTTCCTCGTGCGGCTGTTCCTACCTGGTTGTGGCTGTTCCACGGGGTCCGGCTGTTCCTCGGTTGTGGCTGTTCCACGGGGTCCGGCTGTTCCTCGGGTTGCGGCTGTTCCTCGGTTGCGGCTCTTCCACAGGGTCCGGCTGTTTCTCGGGGTCCGGCTGTTTCCTCGGTTGCGGCTGTTTCCACGAGGTCCGGCTGTTCCCTCGTTGCTGGCTGTTCCTCGGTTGCGGCTCTTCCACAGGGTCCGGCTGTTTCTCGGGGTCCGGCTGTTTCTCGGTTGCAGCTGTTCCTCGGTTGCGGCTCTTCCACAGGGTCCGGCTGTTCCTCGGGGTCCGGCTGTTTCTCGGTTGCGGCTGTTCATCGGGGTGCGGCTCTTCTTTAGACTTTTTTTATTCATCTACATGTAACTGTTCTCTTATTCTTGTAATATGTTTTGCATATTGGTGGGAAAGGTTGAATATCGCTTATAAATCCAGCCCTGCATCCGTCCGTAAAATCTGATTGGATTTGACGGCCCACGTGCTCTAACCCGTTTACGCTCTGCAGCTCATTAACAACTCATTAAAGCGAAGCAGCTTCAGAGGAGCAGCCGATTTAATATGCATAAAGAAACACACATAACATAATGTAGACCTGAAACACAAGGGAGCAGAACATCCTGTCAGAATTCAACACCAAAAACACACTAAACACCAAAAACACACGAAAAACCCACCACACCTTAAACCAGCATTAGACTCAGGAAGTGGGTCTGACCTGAAGGGGTGGAGTTACAGATCAACGCTGATTCACATGATTATAAATAGATGTAAATATTATATAGGATGAATCTGATATTATTTATAAATTGTTTATTTCCTGGTTTTTTTCCTGGTTTATCTTCCGGTTTATTTCCTGGTTTATTTCCTGGTTTATCTTTTTCCGGTTTATTTCCTGGTTTATTTCCTGGTTTATCTCTGGTTTGCACTCGATATGAAGACCCTTAAGTGAGAGGCGTCACAGGGAGACACTGAAACAGGAAATGTCTGTAAACTTGTTATTTGGGTCGGAGGAGTGAAAACCGTCAGCACTTTAACTGTCCTTAATGTGGCGCCGCTCAGGAGTTGGGGTACTAAAGGAAACAATAACAGCCTCTCCCTCAGGCACAGAAACACTGCAGCTGGGTTTCACTCAGTGTGTGTACCATCCCGCTACGCAGCTCCTCCGCCGCAACACCGACGGCACGACCAGCTCCAGTGTTTAGACCTGATGAAATCTCACTCACTTCACTAGACTTCACTCCTGATTACCGTCGATTAGTTTCCTGAAACAGCGGCTCTGAGCTTAGTGCAGCTGCTAATCACGCGTTTGTTCCGAATAAAGTGCTCGTTACGACGAGTCATTGTTTCTATAGCAACTGCTGGTTTATATGGACGTGTACAGTGCACAGTACAGGATATAATCAATCGTTTGTAATGTTTTCTGTACTGAGACACATTTTATCTCCTGAAGCCTCCAGCAGATTGATGATTTGCTAAGCTAACAGTTAGCTTCTGCCAGCTAGCTGACATGAACAACTACACAGTCGATCACATTTACGCGCAGAGAAATGGGCAAGGTTTACGTAAGTAACATGTCCAGCCACTAGAGGGCCTCAAAGACACTGACTCACTCTGACTTCCTGTTAGGACGTCCACTTATATATAATCAGAGTCGAAACACAATAACACATATTTATGAAATAAAAATTAAAAATACTTTTTCCTAAATTTTTACTTCTCTGCATCTCCTGCCCCGCCTCCTAGTCTTCTGCCCCGCCCACTTGTTTAACAGACACATTAATTAAAAGTTTTAGACCCGTTGTTTACATCATGTGACAAATTTTATGCCATTTAAAGCACCTAAATCCTAAACTAGGAAAAAAACACTTCCACTTCCTGTTTAAATTCCTGTATAACTTCCTCCTGCTCTTCTTCACCTGTAAAGGAACATCAGACCAGAAATCCTCTTATCTAACCACACACTTCTGCAGCCTCAGGGTCCTTAGGGATGGACA